>JAPUBX010003173.1:0-15344 GCA_028672205.1 Proteocephalus fallax
TGTCTTTATTTATCTCGACAAAAATTAAAAAAAACTTTCATATAGTAAAACCACTTTTTCTATTGACAATGAAACATTTTCGTGGTTAAGCCCTCCTCTAAGATATTTTACCCGCACGTAGCATAGTGCTAATAACATTGCCCTTCTCCACCTTTAACGTCAATGTACTGGCAAGCAACCTCACATCTAAAAAGCACTAATTTCTCAGTAACTCCATTTCGGAGTCTGCTCAATTATGTTTCATAATCACAGTTATTCAAGCTTAAAGACAGTAAAAAAACGACCTGACGGGTCGAATTGGTTTTTATTAATCGATAAAGAAGTAAAATGAACATATTATGTATCGTTAGAATGTTTTTTTCGAAGAATGCGCTTTAAGGATGCCACCGTTTTTGGAGGCAACTCGCTTGACGGAAACTACCTGGTTATTTGAAACCTTTACTGTAAACACCAGCTGGACTCAGCATTCTGTCGTCTCAAATCGATTAATTGACTCATTCCTAACACCTCGCTTTCATTGGCTGACTGGCTTTAGGGCTTCTACAACGTCACGCTTGTTTATAAACGAGGCTGTTCTGGTCAACTCCCCAGAAATGCGATGGCATCAGATCTTTTCAATTAATTGTAGTTCTGCGGGAAATCAGTTTACCTAATTAATAGAGCCTTAGAACTTCGCATTTGAAAAAAGGAACGTGTTGTATATTATTATTATTAAAAAGAACTCGAACGAATGATGGAGCTTAGAATGGCACGTCCGTCCAACAGCTTTAGTAGAACAACAGATAATATGAATGCTGAAAGTGGAGGAAAACATGTAAGGAAGATAAAATAAAATAATTAAATATTTCTACAATTATACCAATCTATTTTTCATTTAAAAACGCTGAACAAAGTATCGCCCATATATATTTTCAACGCATCATTGGTTGCCGGTCTGCTGTTCACGCAAGCAGACCAGAACCGGTGAATTTCAAACAAAAGTAAAAACCCAAAAACGATACCTTCTGTTAATTTAAAAGCGGTAAATAACAGAAAAAACCATAATTTAGGCAAAAGAAACCGCCTAGAATACCTCCTTTTTCGCACAATACGTAAAACAATGGTTTTGACAAATACTTATTAATGAAGTGTTCGCTATGTTTTAAACCTTAATAGCATAAACATTTTGGTCGAAAGACTCAATGCCAAGATTGCTTGAAAACGGTGGCCACACATTAAAAGAATTGGGCCTCGGCTTCAATTGTACATCGTGAGAAGTTTACGTATTGTCAGTTGCTAGTAGTATTAAATTACTTCGTCCTTTTATCAATTTTCTCATTTTCATTTCTCTTATAATGGGACAAATTGAAAAACGTCTACCTTTCATGAATTTTCTTATTTTCATTTCTTTTTTAATGGCCTAAATTTTATCAAATTAAACCGATTGCGAAAGCGTTGCGAATTGTTTCATCTTGATTCATAATTAAATTTACTATGTGTACTACAGTGCGCAGTGCTTTCTCCCTTCCTTTTCAACTATTAAGCGTCAATCCTTCGGCCCCCTAACAACGTGATAACTTGACTTTATGCCATGCATGAAAGACGGATAGTGATTCTCATCAGCTCGGGATGGCAGTCAATGATGTACTTGAGCGGTCTTTTGCTGAATGTATCAAAATGCATCCATATTACATTTTTCCTGACAGCCGCTGTTGACACTCCAAAAATCCCTTCACTCCATAATTTCGCTTCGAGCTCAAAATCTGAATTCTTTGGCGTCATTTTTAACAGTTGCATATCATGGAGTGATCATATGACTACCGTCTTTGGTGAATGCCGTCGCCTCTGCTTCCTTGGAGGAGACTTGGTTTAAGCTGCAGCTGTTAAAAACCTTTGTCCATTTCTGTTTAATTCCAATAATTATATATTGTTCATCAGTAGTTTTCCCCGGCCTTAAATGTTCTGACTTTTAAACCCTATATTAGGCTTTTTAAAATAATCTGGTTTTTAATGGTCTGTTTATTTTCCTCAATTCAAGAAATCATCGTTCAAAACAACTTCAATAATTGTTCACTAATCGCTGCTTGTATTTTAAGTGACCCCTTCCATTCCAGTTTATCGGAATGTTAATCTCTTCGACCAATGCGTAGACTATACCGCTCAATACCAACAATTACAGCGGAATAATTTGTTATTTGTCCCGATTTTTAATATCACCAGAGCAAGTGAAACAGGAAATAAAAAACAATGTTAACATCTTATGCTTGTTATACTTCCTCTTTTAACTGCTACAAGTTTTGGTCCTCGTTTCATGAATAAAGCCACTTCAATTATTATTATTCATTTACCACCTCGAATAGTTTGGTAGACACACATATTTACGAAATTCTGTATGCTGAAACGTAAAATAATCTTTATTGTTTAGCCAATGTAACCACGATGAAACAAATGAAAAGAGATAATAACTTTAACAACGAATATATTAAATAAATTACATCAGCGAAGTAAACAGATGTACAGAAATAATAAACAAAACGATTTAAGAGGGGTAACAGGGGTAAATAACTTAATCTTAAAGTATAACTGTACTCATATTATTCGTTCTAATGGCAGGAATGACTTAAATAGACTTACGAAGGACGTCAAATGAGGTGAATAAGGTTGGTTTAAGATCCGATTCCGTTAAAATGAAGAAATATGGCTTCTCGTGATAGCACTCGCATTTCTTCTGTTAAGGAATTTTAAGTACGAAAAATAATTTCCAGGAACTTTGCACCAGAAAAAGTATTTAACAATTAAAAGACTATGAAAGCAATTATAAACTAACAGATGTAAAATAGTAGATAACGGCAATTATTTCGGGTTGGGTTACCCAACAATGTATTCTACAATCCAAATCAGATTTCTGCGTGGATTCCGTAGGCCCGTTTTTAATTGGCGAATGACGGACATCTGGTAGGTTTCGATCGAACCCTAAATAACGGTAACACAGATTAAAGACGAAAATGAACTTTTCTAAAAAGATGTTTTATAATAGCTCTTATTCCTGCATAATCGACAAAAGCGATTAAACTAGGGAAGGTAGTTTCATCAAAACAATCGCTAACAATTTGTCTAAACAGTCAAAACTCTTGATGTTTATTACTGCACCGATGACATTGCGACGCTACTCGGCAAGTTCCTGTTTTCCCTAAATGCAGCGCGTTTAAAATTGAACCAATTGAAGACTCTGGGAAGCCTCTATTAGCAAATCAAACATAAAAAAACTAAATCAAAGTTATCTTTCTCACATAATTGTCTCAAGTATGTGAGTGCCCCAGGACAGTGTATGAGTCTGCGTTCGATTTTTTCAGGGAGTCTATAGACCTCGCATGTTTTCTAAAAGAGAGCACACTCCAAATTTTAGATTTCTACACATTTGCGATATTTTCAAAATCATCCAATTTATCCTAATTCTTCAGCAAAATGCCTAAAACAACTCACTGTAGACAACTTGTGAACCGCCGCATCGTATTCATTTATCTGAGCGAATTCAAAGCACTTCAAAGGCTCTCGTTCCTCATATGATGTATTTGACACAATGCTCGACTCCAAGGCGTATTGGGTGAAGTTCAGCCATACTTGCCTTGCTCTACATGTCGTGATCATGTAGAAAATAATGGCGGTTATCTTAAACTGGAACATTTAATACGAAACATCGTATGTGAAGCATTATGCATAGATATATTCTTTAGGATAGGAGTGACGCCATATTGAGCCAATCAGATGCTGGCCTTGTTTTAATTGGCCGATTGCGAACGTCTACTATGCGCGCTAACCCAGTCCATAACTATTGGTTTATTTAACCATGCGCAAATTACTTGACATACAGCGGTCGAGGATAGTATGTGATTGTTTGAAAAATGCTTCTGTTGCTGGCTTTCGTGTCTATGGATGCGAGTCATATGCCTCGTGGCCTGGTTTGCATTGGGATTGACATAAAGCGGTCGAGGATAGTATGTGATTGTTTGAAAAATGCTTCTGTTGCTGGCTTTCGTGTCTATGGATGCGAATAATATGCCTCATGGCCTGGTTTGCATTGGGATTGACATAAAGCGGTCGAGGATAGTATGTGATTGTTTGAAAAATGCTTCTGTTGCTGGCTTTCGTGTCTATGGATGCGAATAATATGCCTCATGGCCTGGTTTGCATTGGGATTGACATAAAGCGGTCGAGGATAGTATGTGATTGTTTGAAAAATGCTTCTGTTGCTGGCTTTCGTGTCTATGGATGCGAATAATATGCCTCATGGCCTGGTTTGCATTGGGATTGACATAAAGCGGTCGAGGATAGTATGTGATTGTTTGAAAAATGCTTCTGTTGCTGGCTTTCGTGTCTATGGATGCGAATAATATGCCTCATGGCCTGGTTTGCATTGGGATTGACATAAAGCGGTCGAGGATAGTATGTGATTGTTTGAAAAATGCTTCTGTTGCTGGCTTTCGTGTCTATGGATGCGAATAATATGCCTCATGGCCTGGTTTGCATTGGGATTGACATAAAGCGGTCGAGGATAGTATGTGATTGTTTGAAAAATGCTTCTGTTGCTGGCTTTCGTGTCTATGGATGCGAATAATATGCCTCATGGCCTGGTTTGCATTGGGATTGACATAAAGCGGTCGAGGATAGTATGTGATTGTTTGAAAATGCTTCTGTTGCTGGCTTTCGTGTCTATGGATGCGAATAATATGCCTCATGGCCTGGTTTGCATTGGGATTGACATAAAGCGGTCGAGGATAGTATGTGATTGTTTGAAAAATGCTTCTGTTGCTGGCTTTCGTGTCTATGGATGCGAATAATATGCCTCATGGCCTGGTTTGCATTGGGATTGACATAAAGCGGTCGAGGATAGTATGTGATTGTTTGAAAAATGCTTCTGTTGCTGGCTTTCGTGTCTATGGATGCGAATAATATGCCTCATGGCCTGGTTTGCATTGGGATTGACATAAAGCGGTCGAGGATAGTATGTGATTGTTTGAAAAATGCTTCTGTTGCTGGCTTTCGTGTCTATGGATGCGAATAATATGCCTCATGGCCTGGTTTGCATTGGGATTGACATAAAGCGGTCGAGGATAGTATGTGATTGTTTGAAAAATGCTTCTGTTGCTGGCTTTCGTGTCTATGGATGCGAATAATATGCCTCATGGCCTGGTTTGCATTGGGATTGACATAAAGCGGTCGAGGATAGTATGTGATTGTTTGAAAAATGCTTCTGTTGCTGGCTTTCGTGTCTATGGATGCGAATAATATGCCTCATGGCCTGGTTTGCATTGGGATTGACATAAAGCGGTCGAGGATAGTATGTGATTGTTTGAAAAATGCTTCTGTTGCTGGCTTTCGTGTCTATGGATGCGAGTCGTATGCGTCAGTGGCATGGTTTGCATTGGGATTGACATAAAGCGGTCGAGGATAGTATGTGATTGTTTGAAAAATGCTTCTGTTGCTGGCTTTCGTGTCTATGGATGCGAATAATATGCCTCATGGCCTGGTTTGCATTGGGATTGACATAAAGCGGTCGAGGATAGTATGTGATTGTTTGAAAAATGCTTCTGTTGCTGGCTTTCGTGTCTATGGATGCGAATAATATGCCTCATGGCCTGGTTTGCATTGGGATTGACATAAAGCGGTCGAGGATAGTATGTGATTGTTTGAAAAATGCTTCTGTTGCTGGCTTTCGTGTCTATGGATGCGAATAATATGCCTCATGGCCTGGTTTGCATTGGGATTGACATAAAGCGGTCGAGGATAGTATGTGATTGTTTGAAAAATGCTTCTGTTGCTGGCTTTCGTGTCTATGGATGCGAATAATATGCCTCATGGCCTGGTTTGCATTGGGATTGACATAAAGCGGTCGAGGATAGTATGTGATTGTTTGAAAAATGCTTCTGTTGCTGGCTTTCGTGTCTATGGATGCGAATAATATGCCTCATGGCCTGGTTTGCATTGGGATTGACATGAAGCGGTCGAGGATAGTATGTGATTGTTTGAAAAATGCTTCTGTTGCTGGCTTTCGTGTCTATGGATGCGAATAATATGCCTCATGGCCTGGTTTGCATTGGGATTGACATAAAGCGGTCGAGGATAGTATGTGATTGTTTGAAAAATGCTTCTGTTGCTGGCTTTCGTGTCTATGGATGCGAATAATATGCCTCATGGCCTGGTTTGCATTGGGATTGACATAAAGCGGTCGAGGATAGTATGTGATTGTTTGAAAAATGCTTCTGTTGCTGGCTTTCGTGTCTATGGATGCGAATAATATGCCTCATGGCCTGGTTTGCATTGGGATTGACATAAAGCGGTCGAGGATAGTATGTGATTGTTTGAAAAATGCTTCTGTTGCTGGCTTTCGTGTCTATGGATGCGAATAATATGCCTCATGGCCTGGTTTGCATTGGGATTGACATAAAGCGGTCGAGGATAGTATGTGATTGTTTGAAAAATGCTTCTGTTGCTGGCTTTCGTGTCTATGGATGCGAATAATATGCCTCATGGCCTGGTTTGCATTGGGATTGACATAAAGCGGTCGAGGATAGTATGTGATTGTTTGAAAAATGCTTCTGTTGCTGGCTTTCGTGTCTATGGATGCGAATAATATGCCTCATGGCCTGGTTTGCATTGGGATTGACATAAAGCGGTCGAGGATAGTATGTGATTGTTTGAAAAATGCTTCTGTTGCTGGCTTTCGTGTCTATGGATGCGAATAATATGCCTCATGGCCTGGTTTGCATTGGGATTGACATAAAGCGGTCGAGGATAGTATGTGATTGTTTGAAAAATGCTTCTGTTGCTGGCTTTCGTGTCTATGGATGCGAATAATATGCCTCATGGCCTGGTTTGCATTGGGATTGACATAAAGCGGTCGAGGATAGTATGTGATTGTTTGAAAAATGCTTCTGTTGCTGGCTTTCGTGTCTATGGATGCGAATAATATGCCTCATGGCCTGGTTTGCATTGGGATTGACATAAAGCGGTCGAGGATAGTATGTGATTGTTTGAAAAATGCTTCTGTTGCTGGCTTTCGTGTCTATGGATGCGAATAATATGCCTCATGGCCTGGTTTGCATTGGGATTGACATAAAGCGGTCGAGGATAGTATGTGATTGTTTGAAAAATGCTTCTGTTGCTGGCTTTCGTGTCTATGGATGCGAATAATATGCCTCATGGCCTTGTTTGCATTGGGATTGACATAAAGCGGTCGAGGATAGTATGTGATTGTTTGAAAATGCTTCTGTTGCTGGCTTTCGTGTCTATGGATGCGAATAATATGCCTCATGGCCTGGTTTGCATTGGGATTGACATAAAGCGGTCGAGGATAGTATGTGATTGTTTGAAAAATGCTTCTGTTGCTGGCTTTCGTGTCGATGGATGCGAATAATATGCCTCATGGCCTGGTTTGCATTGGGATTGACATAAAGCGGTCGAGGATAGTATGTGATTGTTTGAAAAATGCTTCTGTTGCTGGCTTTCGTGTCTATGGATGCGAATAATATGCCTCATGGCCTGGTTTGCATTGGGATTGACATAAAGCGGTCGAGGATAGTATGTGATTGTTTGAAAAATGCTTCTGTTGCTGGCTTTCGTGTCTATGGATGCGAATAATATGCCTCATGGCCTGGTTTGCATTGGGATTGACATAAAGCGGTCGAGGATAGTATGTGATTGTTTGAAAAATGCTTCTGTTGCTGGCTTTCGTGTCTATCGATGCGAGTCGTATGCGTCGTAGCATGGTTTGCATTAGGATTGACATAAAGCGGTCGAGGATAGTATGTGATTGTTTGAAAAATGCTTCTGTTGCTGGCTTTCGTGTCTATGGATGCGAATAATATGCCTCATGGCCTGGTTTGCATTGGGATTGACATAAAGCGGTCGAGGATAGTATGTGATTGTTTTAACAATGCTTCTGTTGCTGGCTTTCGTGTCTATCGATGCGAGTCGTATGCGTCGTAGCATGGTTTGCATTGGGATTGACATAAAGCCGTCGAGGATAGTATGTGATTGTTTTAACAATGCTTCTGTTGCTGGCTTTCGTGTCTATGGATGCGAATAATATGCCTCATGGCCTGGTTTGCATTGGGATTGACATAAAGCGGTCGAGGATATTATGTGATTGTTTGAAAAATGCTTCTGTTGCTGGCTTTCGTGTCTATCGATGCGAGTCGTATGCGTAGTAGCATGGTTGGCATTGGGATTGACATAAAGCGGTCGAGGATAGTATGTGATTGTTTGAAAAATGCTTCTGTTGCTGGCTTTCGTGTCTATCGATGCAAGTCAAATGCGTCGTAGCATGGTTGGCATTGGGATTGACATAAAGCGGTCGAGGATATTATGTGATTGTTTGAAAAATGCTTCTGTTGCTGACTTTCGTGTCTATCGATGCGAGTCATATGCGTCGTAGCATGGTTGGCATTAGGATTGACATAAAGCGGTCGAAGATAGTATGTGATTGTTTTAAAAATGCTAGTGTTGCTTGGCTATCGTGTCTATCGATGCAAGTTGTATGCGTCGTAGCATGGTTGGCATTAGGATTGACATAACGCGGTCGAGGATGGGCATATCAAAATTCGGTCATTCTTTATGTGTCTCGATTTTTAGTTTTACCAGCCAAAAGACCATTTTTACATCTTATACTTGTTATACTGCTTTTTTTCATGCTGAACGTTTTGGTAATCGTGACCTTAATAGAGCCGCTACAATTATTAAAATTATTATTATGTATGGGTGTCAAAATGAAATTTGTTTCATTGAGTCATAGAAAATGAGGTGGCTCTGACTGTGCAGCGTTGTTTATGATTATCATCGGTTCCAGACCCGGCTGAAGCCACCGCTGGTTGAACAACGGACGCAACCTATACATATTTTCCATCGAAGCGTAATGGAAGATCCCCAGTAAAGCCGGTTAATTTTTTGTTTTGAGACTTTTTAATTTTATGGAACACAGAAATTTAACTTCTGGCGCTATTAAATAATATCAATTGTAACAGAATTTAAATTGAGAAGAGCCGAAAAAATATTTGCATCACAAACACACAAATCTCTATCTTGTTACGGTTCATTAGATAAAAGCACACTGCTTGCATCAGTCTTTGAGTTCTCCAGTTTGCTACCAATTAAACGTCCATTCATTTACTCATTAGCGACAACATCCCGATAAATACAACATACTGTTGGCAAACAACTGATCTTAATTGTACAACGAGTCAACAGTATTTCAATTGACCTCTGTTATAACTCACCAATTTCATTGATGTACCGTTTATCAAACGAAATAACTCGCGAAAACAGGTCACCAAATACCGGAAAAAAAATTTTATTGACGAAAGTCTAAGTAAAACTTTTCTAAAGTGCAAATCGCTGTCTCGCAGGTTATTTTGTAAAAAAAACATCAATTAATTAATATGTGTTTCGCAATGATAATGCGGCTTTAATCCGTTTGCTCTGATTTTTAGCATTACTAGCGCTGGTGAAACTGGAACTTTTTTTACATCTAAACCTTGTTTTGCTGCCTCTTTCAACTGCTGCAAGTTTTGGTTCTCGTGGCCCGAATATAGCCACTAAGATTATTCTCATTATTATTATTATTAAAAAGAATTCAAACAAATGATGGAATTCCACGTCCGTCCAACAGCTTAAGTCGAACAAAAGATTAAATAAATTCTGAAAGTGGAGATAAACATGTTAGGAGGATAAGAGTAAATTATGTTAATTTTTTACAATTGTACCGGTCCATTGCTTTCATTTAAAAACGCTGAACAAAGTATAGCCCATACATAGTTAAACGCATCATTGGTTGCTTGTCTGCTGTTTGCGTAGTTCTTCGCAAGCAGACCAAAACAATACGTTTAACACATTGGGCCTCTTCTTCAATTGTACTTCTCGTGAATTGCTAGTAGTGTTAAAAAAACGTCGCCCTTTTATTTATTTTCACATTTGCATTTCTCATTTTATCGGTCAAATTATATCGAATTTGAAAGCGTTGCATACATTTTTAATCTTGATTGTTAATTTAATTTGCTATTCATAACCCACTCAAATAGGTTTCAGAAGTCCACCATATAAAGACCACGGAACGCTACTTTTCATCGTGATGGACGTTTCGAGCAAAAAATAAAATGAATTCTGAAAGTGGAGTATACCATGTTATTAAGATAGGGTAAAATTATGTAATATATAGACAATTGTAACGACCAATTTCTTTCATTTATTAACGCTTAACAAAGAATAGCTCATACATATTTTAATGCATCATTGGTTGCTGGTCTGCTGTTCACGAAACAATTCGCAAGGAGACCAAGACCGGTGAGGAAATACAAAAAAATAACTTGCTGTTTATTTTTTTTGGCAAATTCTTATTAATTAAGTGTTTGCTATGTTTTACACCTCAATAAAATAAATGTTTTGGTCAAACGACTCTATGCCAAGATTGCTTGAAATCGGTGGTCACCCGTTAAAAGAATAAGGCCTCGGCTTCAATTGTACATCAAGACCGGTTTGCTTCTTGTGAGTTGCTAGTAGTGTTAAAAAACGTCGCCCTTTCATTAATTTTCTATTTTTCATTTCTTCTTTAATGGGACAAATTATATCAAATGAAAACGCACTGAACTACAAGGCGCAGTGCTGTCTTCCTTGCTTTTCAACTATAACGCGTCCAGTCCCCGGCCTCCTAACTACGTTACACTTATAAAATACGCGGATGACTTGACTTTTTGCCATTCACGAAAGTCAGATGGTAATTCTCAAAAGCTCGGGCAGGCAGTTACTGAGGTACTCGAGTGGTCTTCGGAGAATTTTCTTTTGCTGAAATACTCAAAATGCATCCAGATTTTATTTTCCTTTACAGCCGCTGTTGACACATCCAAAAACCCTTTTACTTCATAATTCCTCTTCGAGCTCAAAATACAAATTCATCGGCGATATTTTTAACTGTCGGTTATCATGAAGTGATCATGTGGATACCGCCTGTGGTTAATGCCGTCGCCTCTGCAAACTTGTTTGTCGGTTCAGGAGACTTAATATACGCTCTTGCTGTTTAAAAACCTTGGTCCATGTCTGTATCGTTCCCATTATTATATATTGTTCTTCAGTAGTTTTCCACGACCTAAGATGTTTAACCCTTTTTTAAATAATCTGGTTTTCGAGTAATCTGCCTAGTCTCTCTATTCAAGAAATCATCGTTCAACGCCACTTCAATAATTGTTCACTAATCGCTGCTCGTATTTTAAGTGAACCCACCCATCCACACTATCCAAGTTTATCTGAATGTAAATCTCTTCAACCAATGCGTAGACTATACCGTTCAATCCCAACAAGACCAGCGGCATATCGCAATTCGGTCATTCCCTATTTGTCTCGATTTTTATTATCACCAGAGCATGTGAAACAGGAACTAAAAAACCCTTTTCACATTTAAAACTTGTCAAATTGTCTATTTTTACTGCTGAAAGTTTTGGTCCTCGTGACCTCAATAAAGCCACTTCAGTTATGATTATTATTATTAGATCAGGCATCCTGTAATCTGCCTACTACTCGACTACTGGCCCAATTAGTTTAAGGGAAAGATCACAAACCTACATTTGATCATTGCCACGCTTGCCAATGGCCACATTTACTGTCGTTTTCCCAATTGGATGCCTACGTTATCCAATTGGATGCTCCCACGCTGTGATAGCTACTACTACTCTGCCAGTCCGGCCAATGGCCACATTTACTGTCGTTTATCGACCACAGTTATCAACGTGACTGCCTTTCGGCAAAACTCGATGAAATGGTAACCTCCACGTTGTGACACGGCGTTGGAATTTGCAATCTCGTCGGACGAATTGATTCCTAATATCGCGAGATTATTCTTCCCTAAACTTTCGTTCGCGATACATTCAGTTTTTTGTTAGTTGCAACTAAAAAAAACTATACAGTTGTAAAATTCTACTGGAGTCGTCATTTACTCCCTGAAAAAAGATGTATCCGAATATGTAACTTGGTGGACTTTCTGGTAGCCTTAATATTTGACCTAGTGAAGCGGACCTTACAACCCAACTTCACTGTTAGTTTACTGTCAACTTATTTTCAAAAGAATAACTGAAAATCAAATTGCATTGTTGTTGGGACACCGTTTTTGTTCCAAAAAAACGCTGTTATTGAATTAGGTCCCATCATTAAAGAACGTAGCAAACTACGCCTAGCTCTACGATCACCACGTTGCTTATCCCACCACTTATGTCAACACAATGTCTTGTCACGATCTAGCCAATTAAGTGACTCATTCTTCACACACTTTAATTGGCCATCTTGCCTGGTAATAATTCAGGCTCTTCGAGGAAGGCTGTTTAGGTAAACTCCGTCTTCTTCCATATCTTACAGTTGGTGGAGCTTTGGTTACGCGGATAAATACATTTATTTTTATATTCAAGAACGAAAGAAAACGAAATTTGAAAGCCTATAGTGGGGTTTTTGTCGATGTCGTCTGGGCCGAGGTCTTGGGAATCTCGACCTCTGGCGTTTAAAGGGTTTCTTTCATTAATCCGACAACATTAGCGTTCTCAGTATTGCTAGAGCCTTCCTTTTCCTACGAGTAAAGCACAAAATTCCATATCAAAACAATATTAAATTCAAATTAAACAAAGATTTGCTTACCATCTCTAGAGAATGTTTTTTAAATGGTTGTTAAATGCATTGTTTGAGTTCCTCTATATATAGTGCATGATTCTTTCAATCACAAACCGTTGGTGCAATCAGGGCGCTTGATCGTTCGAAATTCTTTTTTTATTGTTGTGCGGGTTCCAAACCTTACAGGTCATTCAAATGCTCTGGCGGTTGCTATTTTAGCGAGTTTTAAAAAAATTTGGAAACCAAGCAAATAAATTAAAACAACTCAATGCACGATAACATGTCAAGTGTTTTTTGTTTGAGGTGCTAATGAGTAATTGATAAAGGAAGGAATTGGAGATGGGGAGTTGTTGGAGGATATTAGAAGTTGGAGGAGCGTAGTAGGAATAGGCTTGGTCGAGGTCTGATTATGGCTCCTTTTAGTCGTCCACGACGGTGGGAATGTAAAAAAGAGGAGTCTGGTAAAAGCATATCCCTATTGTGTGCCCCCTTATCACTTGCTCTAGGGTAAATATGTCTTTCATTTAAGAAACACCTCTTTTTTGCATCCATTAAGCCTGTTTTAATAGAAATTTGGCAACTGTTGAAACAAATTTGAATTCCAGCCTTGTATAACTTATTTGATACGCCGAATTTTACATATTGATTTTTAACAATAACATTTGGCCAGGAAGGATCAAATTTCCAGTGCTAAATTTTCTGTAAATTCAATTTAATTTGGCAAAATGTAATCTTTGTGATACGACCTAATTGACTTGATGAAATCTAACCAGAGGTTTTCAAATAAAACGGACTGCGCAGAAATCGGTTTTCGACGCGTGCCGTAAAATTTTACCGCTTCATACATTAAAAGGCTTCAGTTTGGTAAAGCGGAGTTTTTACAATGAATAAAACGTTGGTTATCGAGACCTTTAAATAAATTTAATTTAAATTATTGTCCATCGTAATCTGAAGGTTTTTGCCTTCATTTTTTGCGTGCATACGTCATTAAAATACGTGATTAAGGGCTTTCACACATCTTGCCGGAAAAAATACCCATTTGCTGATGCTTATTTTTACAAATTCGCGTCTTTTCATTCGGTGTTGACATTTTATTCCATCATGAAAGCCGCAAATCCTCAAATGATGTTTAATTGCAATGGCCCGAATCCTTTAAAGCTGCGAAAAAAGAGAAGACGTGACTCTTTGCGACAGCAGAATAGGTTACTTGTTTTATATGTGAGTATGGTGAGCATCAAATATGGATGTTGTCTATTCTCGGACTGATAAATTTTAAGACCGTGACGTCTTGGACGAAAAACAGGATAGTAAATACCCTTTGCAATACCTTTTTTCTGCTTTAAGTCCTGAACAACTAAGACTTTTCTTCACCCTTCTCATGATCAACAACAAACTCGAATGTCTCAAATTCCTCCATCGCATGTTTCATGCAATGTACATACAACTTGTTTTCTTGAATATCACATGAATCGGAAATCCCAAACATCCGATCCTGAAAGCAAATTGATCGAGGCTGGCTGAGAAACAAAGTCAACGAAATGTTTCTTAACCGTCAAATTCTTAGCGAGCAGTTTCTGATCGAAAAAAACGGGAACCTTAATTTTCTTAGCAATCCCTGATATCCATTCCAATGACCGCGAATCACGTGCGTTAATGAGTCATGTCTGTTTAGTAAAACAACATGACGGTTTCGTGGATTGTAATTGACAAATGAAATATGTTGTTTATTAAATAATTCGAAAACTTTTCAAGGTTTTCGTCCTAGTGACCTTAATGAAAGTAATACCATTATAAGTATTTGCTTTTATTTTGTCAAACATATTGTTTTAAGTAAAGTAAATGCGATCATAAAAATGTCCAAAGAATCGATATTCAGTCCAATGAAAATTATATAAGCGTCTTCTGCACAATGACAGTTCAGAACGATTAGCGATATAAAACCGTTTTAAACTGCTGATACAACGATTAATCCATCATGTCAAAAATATTGATTCTATCCAAATCTAATGGAAGCAAATTAACCTTTTGCCGAACGCTTTTAACTTTCGCATATCGTTGTTGGGGACACCTCCGCTGATTTTGAATGAGACATATAACAAACCGTATTACTATTAATTAAGTAGCATATATGTAATGCTCCTTTGAGTAATTTTTAATTTAATGTCTCATAGTTTTTTGTTCAATCAGACGAGGCAAATATTTATCGGTTGCTGCGTTGTATGCATTGCCAAAAAATGGATAACTAAATTGACTAAGCATTAACATAAAACGTTTTTTTTCCGGAATATGGACGTGTGAACTATTTGATAACTGAGGGTCCTGTGCGGTGTTTTAAAATTAAAAAAAACGGTAGCCATGTTTAATGTGCATTTACGCATGTGAAATAAATTTTATCATGAGTCACTTTAAACTCAATGTTAATACAAATGTTAGACAAGTGTTTGCTTATTTCCCCGCGGGCAAATATTTACACCCCAAACATTTAAAAACAATTGAAAAACACGTCAATTCATGCAAAAGTCACATTTTACCAATTTTTGGAATTGCTAAGAAAGGAATTTTCATTAACATTCTCTGATAACTTAAACATGGGTTTACGCTTATGGTTTATGTATTCTGTTTCGGATGATAAACGGGTAAACTCAACGCCGACGAAATATGTGCGCAACATATTCGCGTTTTTAGCGAAGCTTCAGCTTTTTTATTTATTAGACTCGAATATCGTT
>JAPUBX010003175.1:0-48935 GCA_028672205.1 Proteocephalus fallax
ACGACGAAAGGAGAAGACATTTTTGATTTGGTGAACAAAAATGTTTTGCTTTTCAACTTGAAGTGGAAGAACTGCGTCAGTGTGTGTACTGATGGATGTCCTTCTATGCGAGGAAATCATAAAGGATTCGTTACGCTCACTCTTCAAGAAAATCCAGACATAATAACCACTCATTGTATGATTCATCGCGAAGCCCTTGAGTCCAAATCATTACCGAAAAAAATTCAGTCCGTTTTGAATCAAGCTATAAAAGTAGTGAACTTCATCAAGTCTCGGACGCTAAATTCGAGAATTTTCGCACAACTCTGTGATGCAATGGATTCCGACTTCACATCGCTGCTTTACCACACCGATGTTCGCTGGTTGTCAAAAGGAAAAGTTTTGAAACGTCTCGTTTATCTCAAAGTAGAAGTAATTGCATTCTTGGAAGTCGAGGAAACAAATGTAGGGTTTCAATCTTCGTGATGAGATTTTGTGGCTTGGTGATCAACCCGTTTGGAAGCAACCAGACATCAAATATTACGTGTCAAGAGGAAGAATAGCTGATCGAGTTGAGAAATGACAAATTCCATCGACTGGGATTCGCCTAAACATGTTTGGGCGAATTTTGGCTCTCCCTGAAGCAGTTGTTTCCAGCTCTCAGTTTGAAAGCAGTCAAACTCATTTAGCCGTTCGCGTCCTCATGGTGTTGTGAATTTGGATTTTTAAGTTTTGACTGAAATCAAATCAAAAAAGAGAGCGCGACTGCTTCGACTTGACGACGAAATGCGTGTTTGTTTGTAAACATTAGAGCCCCGTTTGAATCTTATTTGCTCTCGAAAGCAAGCCCACCCATCGCATTAGAAATATACACGTTTAAAAAAATTTAAACAAAACTTTTTTTTACTAAAGGTGTGTCGCGTAACTTAACAGATATCCCAAGTGTGTCGCGAGTGAAAAAGTTTGAGTAACACTGGTCTAGAGTGATAGAAAATTCAATAGAGATTTGTAGAGATAATTCTGTCAGCGAAAACAAATCAGTATTGTTGCCCGATGGAGCATATCGAAGAATGAATTCTCCGAACTGGGGAATCGTCAAGTAGATTGCCCCTTTTACGAGTTTAATTTGCTAGAAAGACAAAACTTGGACGAGTATGTCGACGATATGTGGCGGCCTAGTTGAGGGTATGAATCATTTTGATCGTCAGAAAACGGTAGGTATCTTCGTAATCGCCCACAATCAAGTCGTCGTGTTCATCGATTTCCTGCGCGACGGTGTTTCGAATGTTCTCGAGTTTTTCACTATTATAATTATTGTCTTGAATCGCCGGCTGACCAATGGTGAACACCAAACCGTGCATAACGATTTTCCAAAATATTTAAATTGACTGTGGTTAGATTCGTGACAATACTGAAACGCTTACAATAAAACAACGAACGTCTTAACTACAAGCTTAAAAAAACTAGGATGCAAAACATATTTCCTTTATCGAAACAAATGTGGTTTTGTGAGGAAAAGTACTTCCAATCGTAGAAGTTTGCACAGAGTGTTCTGCATTTAGTGAACAGTTCCGGTTTCTACCAGCCAATCATCAATTGACTTATCTATGGACTTTAGGAGTATTGAAGTAGTTGTACAATATTTTTTGAAAACAGGATTGGCAGATTAGATTCACTACAAATCGTTATTCTTACGGCGGGTTTTGTCCATACAATGCATTCTCTTAATCAGCTGATTTCTTAACATCCACGAAGCCGAATGCACATTAGACTACTTTACTTTGTTTAAAGACAATAGCCTTTGTTATACAATGATCAATGCGGGCTCACGGAAAACTCTTGCTTGGGTGGTGATAAGACCAATAGCGTAGTATTAGGGTAGAAACCGGTTTCCGGGCGGGAATCCCTCTATCAGTTCAGCCATTGCCGTGTCTTACGATTCAAACGTAGCTTATGCAAAAGCGAACGACGACTTTTACAGTGATCTACAGAAACCAGCAAACCAAGTCCCTAAACGCGAGACTCCGACGCCCACACAGGCTCTGTCAATTGGCCAAACGAGGGAGTAACTTCTACTTTAAAGTTTCGAGTTATTGTCGAATAGGTTACCGAGTGCCGATTATCGATACGTTTTGTTGGTTGGAGTTGGCGTTTTTAAACTCGAAAAAGAAGTTCGAAGTCGCCGTCCAAAGATTGAATCATCTATCTTTTAGAAAAAATTGATTGAATACTGCTACTAGCGGTGCTTGTTTGCGAAGGAATCTTTTCAAATGTTAACCAACGTCCTTGGACGCGTAATCGCTCGACTAGTAACTCTGGGCCCGGAGTTCTTGTTCGCAGTGCAAACCGTCTTGCGGACGTTATGGAAATGCAGTGGTTCTGTAAAACGTGTTTTAATCAACCTATGAAGCCTATCTTGTTGGGCCTAATGACATATGTGTCGATAAAAAAATGTTTCTTCAGAAAAGGTTTTGTGAATACCGATATTCCTTAACTTCGATAGAGCTTACAAAAGACACCTAACTCGGGTTGTAGATAAGGACTTGCCCATAAAGGCGCCACATTGGATATATGCCATAATTGCTACAGAGATTTGCTTGGTGAAATACGGTTACATGCTCACCATAGCGATGTGTTTTCCACTCATCAAATTGGCGACGGTTTCCACCAAATCGAGTGGCTGTCTATGAATCAGATAGGCCTGTCTGGGCATTGGCCGTTTCCATTGGGAATCTGGCAGTTTCACCAGGTCGTCAAAGGTCAAGGAATCACCACGAGCGCTGCTCAATTTGACTTAACTATCGGAAACCGTTAACTTATGAAATGTGTTCGATTCATTCGTCCGCTTGTATTCCAGAATAAGTTCCAGAATAAGTTCTTCGTAGCCCTCTGATGTCAACTGTCGGCGAATGGGCCAAACAAAAGAGTAGTTGGTTTCAGCGTTGACAATATCATCTATCAACAATTGCCGAATATCGTTGGCGATTTTCAAAGAAACTACGCAAAAGACGCAAATCAGAAAAAATGTCCAAATGATACGTCTGCGAGGACTTTGCATCGTACGAATCACCGACATTGCATTCTAATTGTATCTTCACAGGATCAGTGAAATTGTGTTTTAAGTCGAGCGTTTTGTCCTCTTACATATGCGTGCATGATGGCCGCCAATCAGCGTTGAGCAATGTACTGTGCTGTTTAGGTCATGTTAGCGGTTTGGGCCTGAAAGCCTCAACACGAAAAAACCGCTCACCGTGAGGGTTCAGTGATGGTTGTGAATAGGTGTACGAATTTATTCATTCAAACCCGGAATCGGTGAACATCGAGATTGAAGTAAAACACGCGTCTAATTTGCTGAGCCTTATATAAATTTTATTGTACATAATAAACCTTAAAAAAGCAAATTCTCCGAAGACTACTCGACTACCTCAGTGACTGCCTTCCGGAGCTGTTGAGAATCACCATTCGTCTTGCATGCATTGCATAAAGTCAAGTCATCCGCGTATTTTATTCGTGTCACGTCGTTTGGCGACCGAAGGCTGGTCACATTGCTTGTGGTGATTACTTGAACTTTGACGACCTTGTAAGAGCGTTTGGTTTTGCGGGTATCCATCTACATCGCCGCTTAGAGAAGCGTCAACTCCTGTGAACGCCGTAGCATGAGTTGGGCTTAAGATTTAAGATGTATTCATAATCCTTTTTCGAAATTCCGTTACTTCATTCATTGAAAGCGGTTCTGTTAAAATAACGCGGTTATTCTGGCAGAACATTTAAGCTGCTTACTGAATATGTTCTTACCCATATTTCGCAAACATTCTCAAAGCCAATGTATAGGCCTGAAACTTCTACTTGATCACTTTAAGTAGTGTTTCCTTCTCTTTTATTTAACTCGGGGACTGAAGCTCCAACGAAAGGGTCATGGATACGCTGGAAAACATGGAAAATGCTAACAACTGCTGACGGCAGTGATTTTGCAATGTTCTTTTAGACGTAAACGTTTTAAAACCCGCCAGGACATTGGCAATCAATGGTTTGAGGTCTGGCGAAAAAGTATAGTCAATCAGAAGCGTAGGTCAATGAATGTTGTAACCAAGCAAGCAACACGAATTCCCCTTCCGTGATGTATGGCGAACATTCTGAACACGCATTACGAATCACCTATTAATTAAAATATAGTATTTCGTGTAAAGTCATTCCATAAATATTTGAATTGAATTAAATGTTTCCTTTGTAGGAAAAACGATCATCGCATGTGTGCTTGAGTATCTTATTTGCAGGCTCCATCCGGTTGCATGACCTAAATAGCACTAGTGGAAACGGTTGAACGCTTCCTTGGCCTTTTTATAAGGCGTTACTAAGCGTGAAGGACACCAGGCGCCTTCCTGCCAGGCTTAAAATTAGAATACAGTTTCGGTGAATTTAACGATGGCAAGTCCTATGAGATGGTTACTTGTGAGAGTTTTTATGCTGTGTATCTTCGTCGTAGTTGCTTTTCGGATCGCCTACGACATTCGGCAATTGTAGGTAGAAGATACTGTCAACCCTAAAAAAATCAACTCGTTTGTCTGAAGTAACAACCTTCAACTTAATATCTCTGTTTTCGTTAATCTATTTACGCAAAAGTAAAGCACCTACACACCTTCAGCTATTAACGATTGTTCTAACAATTGATTTGTTCACAAAAACTAGATTTTATATTGCTTGTTGATATCATATTTGATTGTGTACTTTGACAGTGCCGTTGTTTTGGCCAAAGTGGATACTTGAGGGTGACCATGTAAGTTCGTGGACAGGTGTCTTAAATACATGACCCGTTAGTTAGAGCTTCAGTCCCCGAGTTAAAAATAAGAAAGAAACACTACTCGGCGAAACCAAGTAGAGGTTTTATGCTTATACACTGGCTTTGAGATGGTTTGCGAATTTTAGGTAGGAACACATCTAATGAGCAGATATAATGAACTCAAGGAATAACCTCAAGAAAAGATCTGTTTGACCAGCCTTCGGTCGCCAAACGACGTGTCACGAATAAAATACGCTGATGACTTGACTTTATGCCATGCCTGCAAGACGAAGGGTGATTCTTAACAGCTTGGGCAGGCAGTCACTAATGTAGTCGAGTGGTCTTCAGATAATGGCCTTCTGTAAAACGTATCAACGCGCATCTCTCTTACATTTTCCCTGAGAGCGAATGATTACACTCATGACATCTTTTCACGCCAAAAGTTCGCCTTGAGATCAAAATCGAAATTCTTCGGCGTTCTTTTAAGCAGGGGATTAGCTTCGATTGATCATGTGGATGCCGTCAATGTCGTCGCCTTTACTTCTTTGTCCGCCAGTTCAGGAGACATGGTTTACGCTCTAGCCGTATAGAAAACTTTGCTCAAGCCTGTATAATACCCATTATTGTCTATTATTCCGCCGTGAATTTTTCTGGCCAGACGTTTTTAGACTTTTAAACCCTCTGTAGGCTTTTTTGAAATAATCTCGTTTTTAGTAAGCTGCCTATGCTTACAATTAAAGAGATCATCGTTCGACGCGACTGCAATAGATGTTCACTGATCGCTGCTCGAATTTAAAGTGACCTCTCCCAATCCCAATTTTTCAAGTTAATCTTCAGACCGATTCTATTTGGAATATGTCCGTCGTCATAGGTCAACGAATCACCACTACAACAGGTCAGCTTGAGGAAATGATCGGAAAAGGTATCTCACAAACAGTTCACTATTCATTTGTCGACATGTTTCAAGAATCCGTTTTTCGTTGCCCTCTTCGGTCAACTCTTGGCGTAAAGGTCAATCGAACGGGTTGAAAAAGAGAATTCTTGGTAACTGATATTTAAGATTGAAGTAAAAGATGTGTCTTATGTGCTGAAACCCAAATAAATATAATTATAATAAACACGCTTAATTGAGGTTTATAAAAACAATAAAATTAGACACATTTTTTACTTCAATCTCGATGTTCACCGATTCCGGGTTTGAATGAATAAATTCGTACACCTTTTCACAACCATCACTGAACCCTCACTGTGAGCGGCTTTATCCTGTTAAGGCTTTAAGGCGAAAACCGCTAACATGACCTCAACAGCACAGTACATGTCTTAACGCTGATTGGCGGAAATTATGCACGCATATGTAAGAGAACACAACACTCGACTTAAAACACAATTTAACTGATCCTACGAAGATACAATAAGTATACAATGTCGGTGATTCGAACGATGCGAATTCTTCGCAGACGTTTCATTTTGACAGTTTTTCTGATGTGCGTCTTCGGCGTAGTTTCTTTTCGAATCGCCTACGACATTCGGCAATTGTTGATAGATGATATTGTCAACGCTGAAATACAACTACTCTTTTGTGTGGCCTTTTCGCCGACAGTCTACAGTAGAGGGCTACGAAGAACTTATTCTGGAATACAAGCGGACAAATGAATCGAACACCTTTCATGAGTTTACGGTTTCCGACAGTTTAGTCAAACTGAGCGGCGCTCGTGGTGATTCCTTGACCTTTGACGACCTGGTGAAACTGCCAGATTCCCAATGGAAACGGCCAGTGCCCAGACAGGCATATCTGGTACATAGACAGCCACTCGATGTGGTTGAAACCGTGGCCAATTTGATGAGTGGAAAACACATCGCTATGGTGAGCATATAACCGTATTTCCCCAAGCAAACCTCTTTAGCAATTATGGCATATATCCAGTGTGGCGCCTTTCTGGGCAAGTCCTTATCTCAACCCGAGTTAGGTGTCTTTTGTAAGCTCTATCGAAGTTTAGGAATATCGGTATTCACAAAAATGTTTCTGGAGAAACATTTCTTTTATACACATATCTCATGTAGCCCAACTAGATAGGCTTCATAGGTTGAATAAAACACGTTTTACAATTTAGGATCCTGCATTGAAAGAACCACTGCGTTTCCATAACGTCAGCAAGAAGGTTTGCACTGCGAAAAGGACCTCCGAGTACAATGTAATTTTTGTCATCAAGATTGGTGTAGCAAAGTTCGAGATTCGCCAACAATTGCGCGACGTATTCCGCCGATTAAACGATGTGTCTGAACGTCTTAGTGAAAGTGGAAACGAAAAGAATATGGTGCTCGGTTTGGTGTTCACCATTGGTCAGCCGGCGATTCAGGACAGCAATAATGATCGTGATGCGCTCCAGAACATTCGAAACACCGTCGAGCAGGAAATATACGAACACGACGATTTGATTGTGGGCGATTACGATGACACCTACCGTAATTGGACGATCAAAATGATTCATACCCTCAACTGGGCCGCCACATATTGTCGTCACACTCGTCCAACTTTCGTCTTCATGGACGACGATGTGGACTTAAACTTGAAACACCTCACAAATATATTTCTTGCAAAATCACCTCGTGAAATGGGCAGTTTACTTCACGGTATTATATGGCACAATGCCCCTGTTTGGAGAAGTGACAGTTCAAGTGATCCTAAATTACAACTGCAAAAAGACGAGTTTCCGTTTCCGATCTACCCGCCGTACGCGAGCGGACCGTTCGTGATCGTTGGTTTCGACAACGTTGAGAGACTTGCATTGGGCATGCTCTACACTCAACCTTTTCCGATGGAAGACGCCTACATGGGACTCGTGTCTCTTCGATTGGGGCTCACTTATCACCGGATTCAAGATATTCTGCCATATTATTTTGTTCTTGAGAGAATCGTGTGTAAAATTAATACAAAGTCCTGTCCAAGATACAACAACTGCAACCTCTGTTTTTAATTTTCAAACGCCTGGTGAAGATTTACGACGTAGATCAATTTTATGATCTGACGCCCTCGATCGCCGTCCCAACCCGTTTTCTGTTAACGAATTTGATTATTCTTTGTTTATTGTGAAAGTTTGTATAAAGCGCGAATTATTCACGTGTGTTTTAATGTGAGACGCGGAATAGGAAAAGTTAAGTCCACGATTTACAGTTTCTCTCAATAAATTTTGTGAAAGATGACAGGCGACAGATTGTTTAATGCGCTTCGACGAAAGTAATGGACCCTCATGATATCCTCAACAGAAGCCGTATTAGTTAAAGATAAAATCTGTCCGTAATCCTGATCTGCGTTCCCGAATATCTCTACAGAATACTTATAATAAATAATTGAGTTATTAAAACCAAGAAAGTAAAATAAATCCTATGCGAGAAAACAATAATAGCAATTAGGAAAAATGGTGAGGCGCTCGAATAAGAACGTCCAATCATAATGTTGCTCTTCGGCAATTGCCGAATGTCGTAGCTGATCCGAAAAGCAACTACGCCGAAGATACACAGCATAAAAACTCTCACAGGGAACCATCTCTTTCAAAACGTTTACTTCTAAAAGAACGTGGCAACATCACTCCCGTCAGCATTTCTCAGCATTTCCAGCGTTTCCATGACCCTTCAGTTCGAGCTTAAGTCCTCGAGTTTAAAATAAGAAGGAAACACTACTCGGCGAGATCAAGTAGAGGTTTCAGGCTTATAAACACGCTTTGAGATGGTTTGCGAAATATGGGTAAGAACACGTCCAGTCACTAGCTTTAATGTTCTGCCTTCGATGCAGCTCAAGTTAATCAACGACAACAGCGTAATTTTAACAGAAACGAGTTCAATGAATGAAATACCGAAATTTACAAATAGGTTTATGATTACATCTTAAATCTTAAGCCCGACTCATGCTACGGTGTCTACTGGAGTTGACGCTCCTCTTAGCGGCGATAAAGATGGAAACCTGCAAAACCTCATCGACAGTTTGTTTGTAAATTTACACCAAAGTTCACTTAGGCTGCTGTAATTGTAGAAGACCTTTGGACGCAGAGAGCAAAATCATCACCGTCCGAGCGCCAAACGGCTGTCTGCATTTCGTTCGTCTGTGCTACGGCACACCGAGTTGCCCTGTCAAAGTTCTGGCAACTGTCTGTATCATAGCAGCGCGAAAATTGTAGTTGTCGCATGGCAACCGATATCCGGGCGGGAGTCCCTCAAATGTTTCAGAAACATTTGACTGCATACTGCTTACTAGCGGTCCTTGTTAAAGTTTAACAAACGTCCAATCTCTCGATTAGTACATTGTACGGAGGACATGTTCGTCGACCATCGTCGACCCTCTCTACGCTCTGTTCAACTCAATCGGTAATCGAGCATCATAGAACACTCACCATTATCTATCTTTTAACACATTTGAGTGCTTACTCGTACTAGGAAGCTTTTCAAAAGTACACCAACGTCCATTGTCCGGAAGAATGGAAAATTTAGCGAGAATCACCGCGGCTTCTGTTGAGCATGTCATGAGGGTCGGATAAACATATAAAAGAAAACAGGTTTAAGAGGCGCTTATGTGCCTCACATCATAAAATTGATCTTCGTCGTAAATCATTTTGCAAACAACTCTCTCTAGAAAAAAATAAGGTTCCAGAATATATTGAATCCGGTTTTAAGTGAGCCTTCGTCGTAGACACTCGAGTCCCATGAAGGCGTATTCGATTGGAAAGTGTTGCGTGTAGTACTCAACGCTGTCGAATCGAAAAGGGAAACTCGCATTTTAGGAATTTTTTTTATTTTAAAAGAATCATTTCTAATAACGAAGGAATGACGCCATATGGTACCAGAAAATAGACGACGTCTTTCACAAGATGATTTATCAAAAATATCCGTTTTGAGGTGGTTCAAGGTACGTGCGTTGTGTCCTCTTACAAATGCGTAAACGGTGAGCGCATGAGTGCCGCCAATCAGCGTTAAGCAATGTGCTGTGCTGTTAAGGTCATGAAAGCGGTTTAAAAGCCTGACGACGCGTAAAGAAAACCAGGCGCCTTGCTGCCACACTTACAATAAGAATACAATGTCGGTGATTCGAGCGATGCGACGTCCTCCCAGACGGTTCATTTTGAGAGTTTTTCTGATGTGCGTCTTCGGCGTAGTTTATTTTCGGGTCGCCTACGACATTTGAAAATTGGGGATAGAAAGAATTGTCAACATCGAAACAAACCACTCTTTTGTGTTGCCCATTCGTAGACAGTTGACAGAAAATGGCCACGAAGAACTGATTCTAGAATACAAGCGGACAAATGAATCGAAGACGTTTTATAAGTTAACGGTTTTCGACAGACTCGTAAAGCCAAACCGTGCTCGTAGTGATTCCGTGACCTTTGACAACCTGGTGAACCTGACAGATTCCCAATGGAAACGGCCAATGTCCTTGATGAGTGGAAAACACATCGCTTTGGTGAGCATTAAACTGTATTTCAAGTTTAAAAAATACCTTCATTGTTCCTTTGTTGTTCATTGGTTCCCCGAGCAAACCTCTTTAACAATTATGGCACATCGCATATGTTACGCTCGCATCTCGAAAAAAACACGGCGTTTTCATCACATCAGCAAGACGGTTTGCACTGCAGAGTCATTTTTGTCGTCGATATCAGTGGGGCAAAGTTTGAGATTCGCCAGCTATTGCGCACGTATTCCGCCGATTTAACGATGCGACTGAACGTGTTTATAAAAGTGAAAACGACAAGAATATAATGCTCGGTTTGGTGTTCACCATTGGTCAGCCGGCGATTCAAGACAACAGGGCACCTTGGAGATCTCCAGCCCCATGGCGATCGCAGGCATGAAACGAGCTGCCATGACGTTCCGTAGCGAGTCCAGGCGTCCAGTAATTCTTCAGCTGGTTTCTGGGTCAAGTTAGAGAATTATTTCAAGAATGGACCTGCTCACATTCCATCCGGTAGGCCGCTGATTTAGACACCACTCTTGATGAGTCATAGCACATACGCGCGCACTCCGAACTCTACTCATCCATTGTGTGCACGTGGTAGCGTCGGTCAATGATCTATCAAAGGTCAAGAAGCAAATAAACGTGAGTTAAATGTGAATTTAAATCTCATGTTTTGGTGTGCAGCCAACCAACGTCCCCGAAAACGAGCTAGTGAGCGTCCTTAACGTTAAAAATGATCTACGAATTGACTTTATGATTTAAGAATTATAAAGCAAGGCACGCGACAATGTCCGAAGTTCACAGAACCTACAATAAATTTCGCCTGATGTCATTTCTATTAAGTGTGGCAGTCCATTGGGTTTTAGAATACCTCACTTTATATCAGAAATATGCAAATGTAAACTGCAGCAATTTTACTCGCCTGGGTATTAGTGAAGCGAAATTCTACAGACTTGAGAAACCGTTGGCCTTGTAGCCCGGTTACCGGGTGAATCCATGTTTGGATTTTACGGGGTCAACGTGAGAAAAAGCCAGAAAGCACCCATTTGACCTTCAAAGATCCACCACGATGTGTTACCCCTTTAAAACTTTTGTAGCAATCTTTAAAACATCTCACTGGATAAAATAATTCAATACAAATTTTGTTTGGTATTAGCAGAGTCTCGATGTCACATACGGAAATTTAGGATCGAACGTCTTCACACAGTTGGTATATATAGAAGTTGTAGAAGTAGTTGCTGTAGTTGAAGTATTAGTAGTAGTGATGCTGGCCGGTTAGATGTGAAGGGTAGAAGAAGGTGATGTGTAATGTTTTAAAGGTCTCGGGGTCCAAAAAATATTGAATTATCAAGTTATTTTCAATATTAATGATGATGCTGCAATCGATTTCAGTCTTTCTAGTAGGGTTTGGCTTATCGAACTGAGGATAAAGGTATATTTTCAACTGCTTAAAGTCCGCGGAATTCAATTTAATTTTAAAAGATTTATATCTGGCGATACCCACAGGTTTTTATTATGACGCTTTGAAATCAGTTAACAATCGAAGAATTGGACTAGAAACTAACATACACATTGTCCACCGTGATGATTACGCTTTAAACGTATTAGACAGAATAGGATAAGCGCGTATACTTTTGTTTTCAAGAGAAATATTTTGTTACCGGAGACGACAAGCGGATCTTTAACGACAACATAAGTAGGCAAAACAATAATTGTCTCAAAATTATTTTGTAAAATGCACGATTGCTTCATTATTCTACAAATAATCAGATTGGCGGAAGTTTCCACCAAATCGAGTAGCTGTCTTTGAAACAGATAGGCCTGCCTGGGAACTGGCTGTTTCTATTGGGAATCTGGCAGTTTCACCAGGTCGTCAAAGGTCAAGGAATTACTACGGGGGCCGCTCAGTTTTACTAGATTGTCGTGAACCGTTAACTCATGAAATTTGTTTGATTCATTTGTCTGCTTGTATTCTAAAATCAGTTCTTCGTGGCCCTTTTCTGTCAACTGTGGTCGAATGGGCCAGCCAAAAGAAAATGAGGTTTCTGTGTTCACAATATCTTCTATCGACAATTGCCACATGTTGTAGGCGATCCGAAAAGAAACTACGCCGAATACGCAAATCAGAGAAACTCTAAAAATTAAACGTCTGCGAGGACTTTGCATCGTACGAATCACCGACATTGTATTCTCATTGTATCTTCGCAGGATCAGTAAATTGTATTTTAAGTCGAGTGTTGTGTCCTCTTACATATGCGTCCACGGTGAGTGCATGATTGCCGCCAATCAGCGTTAAGCAATGTGCTGTGCTGTTTAGGTCATATTAACCTGAAAGCCTCAACACGATAAAGCCGCTCACCTCGAGGGTTCAGTGATGGTTGTGAAAATGTTTACGATAGACTCAATTTTCAGTTACCGAGAATTCTCTTTTTCCACCCTTTCGATTGACCTTTACGCCAAGAGTTGACCGAAGAGGGCAACGAAAAACGGATTCTTGAAACAAGTCGACGAATGAATAGTGAACTGTTTGTGAGATACCTTTTCCGATCATTTCCTCAAGCTGACCTGTTGCAGTGGTGATTCGTTGACCTATGACGACGGACATATTCCAAATGGAATCGGTCCGAAGATTAACTTGAAAAGTTAGGATTGGGAGAGTTCACTTAAAATCCGAGCAGCGATTAGTGAACAACTATTGCAGTCGCGTCGAACGATTATCTCTTGAATTGTAAGCATAGGCAGCCCACTAAAAAACGAGATTATTTCAAAAAAAGCCTACAGAGGGTTTAAAAGTCTCAAAACGTCTAGCCAGAAAAATTCACGGCGGAATAATATACAATAATGGGTATAGCACCGGCTTGGGCAAAGTTTTCTTTGCGGCTAGAGCTTAAACCAAGTCTCCTGAACTGGCGAACTAAGAAGCAAAGAGGACGATATTGACGGCATCCACTTGATCAATCGAAGCCAATCGACTGCCTTAAAGAACGCCGACGAATTCCGATTTTGAGCGCGAGGCGGAATTTTGGCGTGAAAAGATATCATGAGTGTAATCCTTCGCTCTCAGGGAAAATGTAAGAAAGATGCGCGTTGATTCGTTCAAAGGAGGCCATTCTTCGAAGACCACTCGACTACCAAAGTGACTGTCTGGCCGAGCTTTTAAGAATCACCATTCGTCTTGCAGGCATATCATACAGTCAAGTCATCCGCGTATTTTATAAGTGTCACGTCGTTTGGCGACCGATTTGAAACCCGCCAGGACATTGGTGATCGATGGTTTGAGGTCTGGCGAACGAGTATTTGTGATAAACTTTGTTGTTTCTGTTTCATATCCCCGTTTCTTCTTAATTGTATTCCTCGTTTTAATGAGTTAATTTCCTCTCGAATTCGGTGAAAATTAATTCTCCTTTGCTACCGCAGCATACACCATTATGAAAACAAGCCAATTAATTGGATATAATCATAAATAATTAATCATCTACGATGCTTCTTCAACTTATTTACTCTTCGAAGCCCTATGTCCTGGTTCGAATTTCGTTGCATCTGAGGAAGAAAATTTAAGCTGTTGCCAGCGTGTGATTTTCTCGATACCTGCCCTGGCGCTGAGCCTCAATTGTGAAAGCTCTTCCTTCCTTTAATGTGCTTTCGATTCTCAACAAAATTGAAGATTTTCACCATCAGCTATTAACTGTTCTTTTAAAACCAATCGGCGTGGTGTGTCTACAAGAAACCTATCTTCGAGACATCAACCTGGATCACATATTTACGCCAGAGAATTTGGTATGCTTCGCTCAGGACAGAATTTGTGGCGTTAAATCCAAAGGGGTAGTGTCGCAAGTTGCATCAATCTGAGCTCGTGAAAATCGAATAAAAGGATTTATGCTATGCTGCTATTGTGTTGGAGTTATGTGCCATCCTAGTTCTCTACAAAACTGTAAGTCTGTGACAGTCTTTAACTTGTATATCCCCCTCATCTTTTACCAGAGCAGATATATCTAAGTTCTATGATTCCATTATACCTTTTATTTCTGAAATTATGGATGATTCTTTTATTTTACTATGTGGTGATTTGCCGGTGTATCCGCGAAACCTGAACCACTTTATAAGCATTGAACTTCTACTTCATCTCTCCGAGTAGTCTTTCTTTCTTATTGTTCAAACTTCGGAGCTGAAGGCGAAAAAGCACTGTGACTCAGCAAGATAAGGATTGGACAGAGCTAGTTAGGGCTTCTTTGTCTTTTTTTCAAACTGTCTTTAAGACCATATTTTCAGCCACTGGCTTCGTTTTGCCTTTCAAAGATTAGAGACCGTCTTTTCTTGCGACAACCCTGACAGAAGAGAGGATTTTACTTCCACCGCCATAAACGCGGATCAGGATAACGGACAGATTTTATCTTTAACCAAGGCGGCTTCTGTTAAGGATGTCATGAGGGTCCAGTACTTTCGTCGACGTGCATTCGACAATCAGTCGCCGGTCGTCTTTCACAAAATTGATTGAGAGAAACTGTAAATCGTGAACTTAACTTTCCCTATTCCGCGTCGCACACTAAAACACACATGAATAATTCGCGCTTTATACAAACTTTCACAATAAACAAAGAATAATCAAATTCGTTAACAGAAAACGGGATGGGGAGGCGATCGAGGGCGTCAGATCATAAAATTGATCTACGTCGTAAATCTTCACCAGGCGTTTGAAAATTAAAAACAGAGGTTGCAGTTGTTGTATCTTGGACAGGACTTTGTATTAATTTTACACACGATTCTCTCTAGAACAAAAAAATATGGCAGAATATCTTGAATCCGGTGATAAGTGAGCCCCAATCGAAGAGACACGAGTCCCATGTAGGCGTCTTCCATGGGAAAAGGTTGAGTGTAGAGCATGCCCAAGGCCAGTCTCTCAACGTTGTCGAACCCAACGATCACGAACGGTCCGCTCGCGTACGGCGGGTAGATCGGAAACGGGAACTCGTCTTTTTGCAGTTGGTATTTAGGATTACTCGAACTGTCACTTCTCCAAACAGGGGCATTGTGCCATATAATACCGTGAAGTAGACTGCCCCTTTCACGAGGTGATTTTGCAAGAAATATATTTGTGAGGTGTTTCAAGTTTAAGTCCACATCGTCGTCCATGAAGACGAAAGTTGGACGAGTGTGACGACAATATGTGGCGGCCCAGTTGAGGGTATGAATCATTTTGATCGTCAAATTACGGTAGGTGTCATCGTAATCGCCCACAATCAAATCGTCGTGTTCGTATATTTCCTGCTCGACGGTGTTTCGAATGTTCTGGAGCGCATCACGATCATAATTGCTGTCTTGAATCGCCGGCTGACCAATGGTAAACACCAAACCGAGCACCATATTCTTGTCGTTTCCACTTTCATTAAGACGTTCAGACACATCGTTTAATCGGCGGAATACGTCGCGCAATTGTTGGCGAATCTCGAACTTTGCTACACCAATCTTGACGACAAAAATTACATTGAACTCGGAGGTCCTGTTCGCAGTGCAAACCCTCTTGCTGACGTTATGGAAACGCAGTGGTTCTTTGAATGCAGGATCCTAAATTGTAAAACGTGTTTTATTCAACCTATGAAGCCTATCTAGTTGGGCCTAATGACATATGTGTATATAAAAAAATGTTTCTCCAGAAACATTTTTGTGAATACCGATATTCCTAAACTTCGATAGAGCTTACAAAAGACACCTAACTCGGGTTGAGATAAGGACTTGCCCATAAAGGCGCCACATTGGATATATGCCATAATTGCTAAAGAGGTTTGCTTGGGGAAATACGGTTACATGCTCACCATAGCGATGTGTTTTCCACTCATCAAATTGGCGACGGTTTCCACCAAATCGAGTGGCTGTCTATGAACCAGATAGGCCTGTCTGGGCACTGGCCGTTTCCATTGGGAATCTGGCAGTTTCACCAGGTCGTCAAAGGTCAAGGAATCACCACGAGCGCCGCTCAATTTGACTAAACTGTCGGAAACCGTTAACTCATGAAATGTGTTCGATTCATTTGTCCGCTTGTATTCCAGAATTAGTTCTTCGTAGCCCTCTACTGTAGACTGTCGGCGAATGGGCCACACAAAAGAGTAGTTGGTTTCAGCGTTGACAATATCATCTATCAACAATTGCCGAATGTCGTAGGCGATTCGAAAAGAAACTACGCCGAAGACGCACATCAGAAAAACTGTCAAAATGAAACGTCTGCGAGGACTTTGCATCGTACGAATCACCGACATTGTATTCTTATTGTATCTTCACAGGATCAGTGAAATTGTGTTTTAAGTCGAGCGTTGTGTCCTCTCACATATGCGTGCATGATTGCCGCCAATCAGCGTTAAGCAATGTACTGTGCTGTTTAGGTCATGTTAGCGGTTTTGGCCTGAAAGCCACTCAACCGCTGAGGGTTAAGTGATGGTTTTGAAAAAGTGTACGAATTTATTCATTCAAACCCGGAATCGGTGAACATCGAGATTGAAGTAAAAGATGTGTCTAATTTGCTGAGCCTTATAAAAATGTATTGACCGGCCTTCCATTCCGAGCATCATATCCTTGTCGTTTCCACATTTTTTATAGCCGTTTAGCCGGAACAGTCAAGTCTACGATCCTGTTGACTCGCTGAATCACGGTGCGTTTCTGCAAGCTCTCCCATCATTGATCGTCAGTCTTATGGTTGCATCAGAGAGGTCTATGAACCAAGAAACGGATAGGTGAGAAAAAAATAGAAAAGAAGCACTTCTAGAAGGAATGAAGAAGGTATCCGCGAAACCTCAACCAGTTTCCAAAACCTTTCTGTTCGAGCTACAGTCCCCGAGTAAAACAAATTAGAAAATAACACTACTTGGAAAGATTAAGTAGGTGTTTCAGGCCTATACACTGGCTTTGAGATGGTTTGCGAAATATTGGTAAGAACCCATCCATTAAGCAGCTGAAATGATCTGCCTTCGATGCAGCTCAAGTCAATCCAGGACACGGGGCTTCCACTAGCTGATTAGTGAGATCAATAATGTCGGCAAATTAGCGGCAATTACTAGATCTAAATGATACTACTTAAAGTAAAGAGAATTTAAAATCGCAAATTTCCCTGCCCTGGGCAGTCTCAATTCATCGAATATTTTTGTCCTACATTCATCGAAAAATAATGCGAAAATTCGTAGGTACTCGAATAGCAACGAACATGCGCGTTTTCTTGCCCATTCTTGCAGCTGTGTGTAAATAACCGAGTCAGTTTATTCGGAAAAAATGGTCGTGTGATTCACAATTATCGTCACGTTGAAAATAATCTTTTCGAAATTTGCACAGCCCCAGAAATTGCGGTTTTATTTTTAGTCTGGCATTCAACACGCCAATATTAATGAAACCCACGTTTTGACACGAAACGGCTTTTCTAGCAAACCTTTGCTGGGTTATAACTACGGGCAACCAACCGTTCGATTTACTCATTCAACAGAAGGATTTAAGATGTCGCGGTGTAGATGGGGGGCAGTTTTCTCCAGCGATTGCTGTGCGGGGTTGGGAGAGCGATGAACACGAGATTTGGGCGAGCCTGTTATAACAGGGAAACGTCGTTTCTAATTAACGTGTCCAGGGTAACTCTTCAAAGGAGGCTCCAATACGAGCAGTTTATTTTGCTGAGACTGTGTTACTCTGGGTTTTTCAATTTGTCTCTAAAAATTGTTCACCAGACCTACTCCTTAAGTAATCCTTGGCTATCAACTGTATTGGTCCAAGATAAAATCTGTTCTGGTATCTTGATCCGCATTTTTGGTGGTGGAAAGACATCTTTGTAGATGAGCTGTTCAGAACATCAAAACCCGGTGACCTCTGGAAAAATCTTAACAGATTGACGGGAACCCGCCGCCTAAATCTACTAAGTGGTGCCCTAGACCTTGATGCTCTGAACGATGGCTTTATCTTCAAATCCGCTGACCATTCCGCGGTACCTCTCGTTAGATCTCTTTATCCCAGCGCTTCTCTGCCCACTCACGAATCCATTTGTCTCCAAAACTTTGGCTGGCCTCAAGAGCTCCACCGCTGCTGGTCCCGACAGGGTCCCCCCAGCGATTCTTAAAATCGGTCACCGCGAGATTTCTCCGTTTGTAACCCAGCTTGTGAATCATTCTTTAGGGGAATGTTCCTTTCCTTCGGAATGGAGAGACGTCGCTATAACATTAATTCTGAAACCGAACAATGGTTCCGCCGGACCTGTGAAGTACAGACCTATCGCCAACTCATCCGTGTGGTTAAAAGTGATTGAGAAGCACCTCCTCTCTAAATTTGATGACACGCTTGAAGCCGCAAAGGACCCATTTTCAGTTTGCTTATAAATCAAATAGAAGCACTCTGGACGCCGTGGCTACGTTATCGCACACACTCCACTCTTCACTTGATGCCGGAGCGAAAGCCGTGAAGAGAGTTTTCTTGGATTTCTCCTCTGCTTTCAACACTATCTCACGCCCCCTGCATTATTTCTCAACTATGTGAAGATGGCGTTGAAGGATGGTCGATAAATTGGCTTCAAAACTATTTTTCTAATCGACGTCAACATGTCAGAGTCGGAAATGAAGCCTCCACCTCCTTGCCAAATAACTGCGGTGTACTACAAGGCGCTGTGCTTTCTCCCTTCCTTTTCAACTACTACAAGTCGAGCCTTCGGTCCCCTAACGACGTGACACTAATAAAATACGCGGATGACTTGACTTTATGCCATGCATGCAAGCCGGATGGTGATTCTCAACAGCTCGAGCAGGCAGTCACTGAGGTACTCGAGTGGTCTTCGGAGAATGGTCTTTTTCTGAATCCATCAAAATGCATCTCTATTACATTTTCCCTGACAGCCAATGTTGCCACTCCCGAAATCCCTTCACTCCATAATTTCGCTTCGAGCTCAAATTCTAAATTCCTCGGCGTTATTTTTAACAGTCGGTTATCATGAAGTGATCACGTGGATGCCGTGTTTGGTAAATGCCGTCGACTCTGCTTCCAAGTTCGCCGGTTCAGGACACTTGGCTAAAGCTCTAGCCACATAAAAACCTTTGTCCATGCCTGTATAATTTCCCTTATTGTACATTGTTCCCAAGTCATTTTCCCCGGCCTTAAATATTCTGACTTTTTAACCCTTTTAAAAATAATCTCGTTTTCTAGTGGCCTGCCTATGCTCTCCATTCAAGAAATCATCGTTCAACGCCACTTCAATAGTTGTTCACTAATCGCTGCTCGTATTTTAAGTGACCCCACCCATCCCCTCTTTTCAAGTTTATTCAAGTGTAAATCTCTTCCGCCAATGTGTAGGCAATACCGTTAAATACCCACAAGAACGACGGCATATCGCAATTCGGTCATTCCATATTTGTCCCGATTTTTAGTATCACCAGCGCAGGTAAAACAGGAACTAAAAGACAATTTTCACATCTAATACTTGACATATGGCCTATTTTTACTGCTGAAAGTTTTGGTCCTCGTGACCTCAATAAAGCCACTACGATTATTATTATTACGTCTGGATGCATAGGCATGAATAAATTTACGGGGGAATAATATACAATAAGGGGTTTAACACAGGCCTGGGCAAAGACGGCTAGAGCTTAAACCAAGTCTCCTGAACTGGCGAACTTAGAAGCAAAGGCGACGACATTGACGGCATCCACATGATCAATCGAAGCTAATCGACTGCTTAAAAGAACGCCGACGAATTTCGATTTTGAGCTCGAGGCAAAATTTTGGCGTGAAAAGATGTCATGAGTGTAATCCTTCGCTCGCAGGGAAAACGTAAGAGAGATGCGCCTTGATACATTCAAAAGAAGACCATTCTCCGAAGACCACTCCAATACCTCATTGACTGCCTGCCCGAGCTGTTGAGAATCACCATTCGTCTTGCAGGCATGAAAAAAAGTCAAGTTATCTGCGTATTTTATTAGTGTCACGTCGTTTGGCGACCGAAGGCTGGTCAAACTGATCAGTGCTTGTGGTTATTTCTTGAGCACATAAAAGCTGCTCATTAGATGTGTTCCTACCTTAAATTCGCAAACCATCTCAAAGCCTTAAACGTCTTCTTGATCTTTCCGAGTAGTGTTTCCTTCTATTTTTTTAACTCGGGAATGAAGCTCGAACTTCGGGGTCATGGAAGCGCTGGAAAATATGGAAAATGCTGAGAACTGTTGACGGGAGTGGTTTTGCAACGTTCCTTCTGACGTAGACGTTTTGAAACCCGCCAAGACATTTGCGATCGATGGTTTGAGGGTTGGGGGAAAAGCACTGTAACACAGAACGAGTATTTGTAATAAACTTTGTTGTTTTTGTTTCATATCCACGTTTCTTCTTAATGTTATTCCTTGTTTTAATGAGTTAATTTCCTCTCGAATTTCGAGGAAAGTAACAAGACCGTTAAAGAATCCTCCGTTGGTTGCGCAGCATACACAATACGAAAAACAAGTCAAATAATTGGATATAATCATAAATTATCTACGATGCTTCGTCGACGTATCCACTTGTCGAAGCCCTATGTCCTGGTTCGAATTTCGTTGCATATGAGGAAGACAATTAAAGCTGTTGCGAGCGTGTGATTTTATCGATACCTGCCCTGGCGCTGAGCCTCAATTGTAAAAGCTCTTGCTTCCTTTAATGTGCGTTCGATTCTCAAGAAAATTGAAGATTTTCACTCTCAGCTAACAACTGCTCTTTTAAAACCAATCGGCGTGGTCTGTCTACAAGAAACCTTTCTTCGGGACATAAACTTGGATCAAATATTTACGCCATAGAATTTCGTTTGCTTCAAATTAAAAGGGGGTTCTGTCGCAAGTTGCATCAATCTGAGCTGGTCAAAATCGAACAAAAGGATTTTTGCTATGGGTTGGGGTTATGTGCCATCCCAGTTCTCTACAAAACTGTAAGTCTGTGACATTCTTTAACCTGTATATCCCCCCATCTTCTACCAGAGCCGACATATCTTAGTTCTATTATTCCGTTATACCTTTTATTTCTGAACCTAGGGATGATTCTTTCATTTAACTATGTGGTTATTTGCCGGTGTATCCGCGAAACCTGAACCACTTTATAAGCATTGAACTTCTACTTCATCTCTCCGAGTAGTCTTTCTTTCTTATTGTTTAAACTTCGGAGCTGAAGGCGAAAACGCACTGTGACTCAGCTAGATAAGGATTAGACAGAGCTAGTAAGGGCTTCTTTGTCTTTTTTTCAAACTGTCTTTAAGACCATCTTCATCACTGTTCTCCAAGTCCACTCGGCTTCGTTTTGCCTTCCAAAGATTAGAGACCGTCTTTTCTTGCGACAACCCTGACAGAAGAGAGGATTTTACTTCCACCGCCATAAACGCGGATCAGGATAACGGACAGATTTTATCTTTAACCAAGGCGGATTCTGTTAAGGATGTCATGAGGGTCCAGTTCTTTCGTCGACGTGCATTCGACAATCAGTCGCCGGTCGTCTTTCACAAAATTGATTGAGAGAAACTGTAAATCTTGAACTTAACTTTCCCTATTCCGCGTCGCACACTAAAACACACATGAATAATTCGCGCTTTATACAAACTTTCACAATAAACAAAGAAAAATCAAATTCGTTAACAGAAAACGGGATGGGGAGGCGATCGAGGGCGTCAGATCATAAAATTGATCTACGTCGTAAATCTTCACCAGGCGTTTGAAAATTAAAAACAGAGGTTGCAGTTGTTGTATCTTGGACAGGACTTTGTATTAATTTTACACACGATTCTCTCTAGAACAAAAAAATATGGCAGAATATCTTGAATCCGGTTATAAGTGAGCCCCAATCGAAGAGACACGAGTCCCATGTAGGCGTCTTCCATGGGAAAAGGTTGAGTGTAGAGCATGCCCAAGGCCAGTCTCTCAACGTTGTCGAACCCAACGATCACGAACGGTCCGCTCGCGTACGGCGGGTAGATCGGAAACGGGAACTCGTCTTTTTGCAGTTGGTATTTAGGATTACTCGAACTGTCACTTCTCCAAACAGGGGCATTGTGCCATATAATACCGTGAAGTAAACTGCCCCTTTCACGAGGTGATTTTGCAAGAAATATATTTGTGAGGTGTTTCAAGTTTAAGTCCACATCGTCGTCCATGAAGACGAAAGTTGGACGAGTGTGACGACAATATGTGGCGGCCCAGTTGAGGGTATGAATCATTTTGATCGTCAAATTACGGTAGGTGTCATCGTAATCGCCCACAATCAAATCGTCGTGTTCGTATATTTCCTGCTCGACGGTGTTTCGAATGTTCTGGAGCGCATCACGATCATAATTGCTGTCTTGAATCGCCGGCTGACCAATGGTAAACACCAAACCGAGCACCATATTCTTGTCGTTTCCACTTTCATTAAGACGTTCAGACACATCGTTAAATCGGCGGAATACGTCGCGCAATTGTTGGCGAATCTCGAACTTTGCTACACCAATCTTGACGACAAAAATTACATTGAACTCGGAGGTCCTGTTCGCAGTGCAAACCCTCTTGCTGACGTTATGGAAACGCAGTGGTTCTTTGAATGCAGGATCCTAAATTGTAAAACGTGTTTTATTCAACCTATGAAGCCTATCTAGTTGGGCCTAATGACATATGTGTATATAAAAAAATGTTTCTCCAGAAACATTTTTGTGAATACCGATAGTCCTAAACTTCGATAGAGCTTACAAAAGACACCTAACTCGGGTTGAGATAAGGACTTGCCCATAAAGGCGCCACATTGGATATATGCCATAATTGCTAAAGAGGTTTGCTTGGGAAAATACGGTTACATGCTCACCATAGCGATGTGTTTTCCACTCATCAAATTGGCGACGGTTTCCACCAAATCGAGTGGCTGTCTATGAACCAGATAGGCCTGTCTGGGCACTGGCCGTTTCCATTGGGAATCTGGCAGTTTCACCAGGTCGTCAAAGGTCAAGGAATCACCACGAGCGCCGCTCAATTTGACTAAACTGTCGGAAACCGTTAACTCATGAAATGTGTTCGATTCATTTGTCCGCTTGTATTCCAGAATCAGTTCTTCGTAGCCCTCTACTGTCAACTGTCTGCGAATGGGCCACACAAAAGAGTCAGTTGGTTTCAGCGTTGACAATATCATCTATCAACAATTGCCAAATGTCGCAGGCCGATTCGAAAAGAAACTACGCCGAATACGCAAATCAGAAAAACTGTCAAAATGAAACGTCTGCGAGGACTTTGCATCGTACGAATCACCGACATTGTATTCTCATTGTATCTTCACAGGATCAGTGAAATTGTATGTAAAGTCGAGCGTTGTGTCCTCTCACATATGCGGGCATGAGTGCCGCCAATCAGCGTTAAGCAATGTACTGTGCTGTTTTGGTCATGTTTGCGGTTTTTGGCCTGAAAGCCTCAACACGATAAAGCCGCTCACCGTGAGGGTTAAGTTATGGTTTTTAGCACATAAGACACATCTTTTACTTCAGTCTAAAATTTCAGTTACCGAGAATTCTCTTTTTCAACCCGCAAATTAGCGGCAATTACTAGATCTAAATGATACTACTTAAAGTAAAGAGAATTTAAAATCGCAAATTTCCCTGCCCTGGGCAGTCTCAATACATCGAATATTTTTGTCCTACATTCATCGAAAAATAATGCGAAAATTCGTAGGTACTCGAATAGCAACGGTCATGCGCGTTTTCTTGCCCATTCTTGCAGCTGTGTGCAAATAACCGAGTCAGTTTATTCGGAAAAAATGGTCGTGTGATTGACAATTATCGTCACGTTGAAAATTATATTTTCGAAATTTGCACAGCCCCAGAAATTACGGTTTTATTTTTAGTCTGGCATTCAACACGCCAATATTAATGAAACCCACGTTTTGACACGAAACGGCTTTTCTAGCAAACCTTTGCTGGGTTATAACTACGGGTAACCAACCGTTCGATTGACTCATTCAACAGAATGATATAAGATGTCGCGGTGTAGATGGTGGGCAGTTTTCTCCAGCGATTGCTGTGCGGGGTTGGGAGAGCGATGAACACGAGATTTGGGCGAGCCTGTTATAACAGGGAAACGTCGTTTCTAATTAACGTGTCCAGGGTAACTCTTCCAAGGAGGCTCCAATACGAGCAGTTTATTTTGCTGAGACTGTGTTACTCTGGGTTTTTCAATTTGTCTCTAAAAATTGTTCACCAGACCTACTCCTTAAGTCATTCTTGGCTATCAACTGTATTGGTCCAAGATAAAATCTGTTCGGTATCTTGATACGCATTTTTGGTGGTGGAAAGACATCTTCCGTCGGTTTTCGACAAACTTTCACTCTATAGGGGGTGTTGCGTGAAAAGGCGGTCTCTAATCTTTGAAAGGCAAAATCAAGCCGGTCGTGGGATCACTTAGAGCAACAGTGGCAGGAAAGATTGTCATAAAGACAGTTTGCAAAGAGACAAAGAAGCCCCGTCTAGCTTGACTCGCTGAGTCACATTACCTTTTCGCCAGCCCCTCTGTTCGAACTTCAGTCTCCGAGTTAAAATAATAAGAAAGAACGACTTATTAGGGAGATCAAGTAGATGTTCAATGCTTATCAACTGGTTCACGTTTCGTGGATACATCGGCAAATCGATATTTTCCTTTACACCTTCTTCATTCCTTCTAGAAGTGTTTTTTTCCTGTTTTTCTCACCTATCCAATTCTGTGTTAATAGACCATTTTTATCAAAACATGAAGTTAACGATCGATGATTGGAGAGCTTGCAGAAACGCACCGTGATACTGCGAGTCAACAGGATCATGGATTCTACGATTGCGGTGCACAATTATACACGACCAGTCCTCTGTTATATTGTTAACCAAAACTGTGATTGAATATGCTTAATTAAAATATCTCTTTTTGAAGCAACCCTGTCTCCATTTTTTGTAATTCAATTTTCAACAGGAATTGTAAAGAACTATTTTTTAAATTGTCAGTGGTTAGAATCGACGTTACAGATTATTTCATAAAGGGACGCTATTAAATTTTAAAATTAATGTTCCCACAGTAACAAAAAATCCAATTAATTAGATATTTCAGTTTCATTCGTAACATATCCTTCAAGAATCGCCACGCTTACAAAAAGAATACAATGTCGGTGAATTTGACGATGGCAAGTCCTGAATGATGGTTCATTTTGAGAGGTTTTCTGATGTGCGTCTTCGGCGTAGTTTCTTTTCGGATCGCCTACGACATTTGGCAATTTAACATATGTTCAACATCGAAACAAACTACTCTTTTATGTGGCCCATTCGCCGACAGTTTACAGAAAAGGGCCACGAAGAACTGATTCTAGAATACAAGCGGACAAATTAATCGAACACATTTCATGAGTTAACGGTTTCCGATAGTCTAGTTAAACTAAGAGGCGCTCGTAGTGATTCCGTGACCTTTGACGACCTTGCAGGCCTATCTGGTTCATAGACAGCAACTCGATTTCGTTGAAACCGTCGTCAATTTGATTATTTGTGTACTAAAAAAGCAATCGTGCATTTTACAAAATAATTTTGAGACTATTATAATTTTGCCTACAAATGTTGTCGTTAAAGATTCGCTTGTCGTCTCCGGTAACAAATTCTTTGTCTTGACAACAAAAGTATACGCGCTTATCGGCTCGACCTTTGTGTCTCCGAAGTTAACAAATTCCAACTCAGTCCAATACGTTTAAAGGGTAATCATCACGGTTGACCATGTTTATGTTAGATTCTGGTCTAACCAGGGATTTCAAAACGTCATAATCAAAACCTGTAGGTAGCTCTGTTTTTTTCTCATAATTTAAATTAGTATCGCCAGATATTAATCTTTTAAAATCAAATTGACATCCGCGGACTTAAAGCAGTTGACAATATACCTTCATCCATCGTTCAATAAGTCAAACCCTCCTACAACTTCTACTTATACTAACTGTGTGAAGACGTTCGATCCTAAATTTTCCTATGTGACATCGAGACTCTGCTAATACCAAACAAAATTTGTATTGAATTATTTTATCCAGTGAGATGTTTTAAAGATTTCCCCAAACGTGTTTAAGAGGTAACACATCGTGGTGGATCTTTGAAGGTCAAATGGGTGCTTTCTGGCTTTTTCTCACGTTGACCCCGTAAAATCCAAACATGGATTCATCCGGTAACCGGGCTACAAGGCCAACTGTTTCTCAAGTCTGTAGAATTTCACTTCACTAAGACCCAGGCGAGTAAAATTGTTGCAGTTTACATTTGCATATTTGTGATAAAGGACATCAGACTAAATTTTTTATGGGTTCTGTGAACTTTGGACATTGTCGCGTGCCTTGCTTTATAATTCTTAGAGCATGAAGTAAATTCGTAGATCCTTGTTGACGTTTAGGACGCTAACTAGCCCGTTTTCGGGGACGTGGGTTGGCTGCACACCAAAACGTAAGATTTAAATTCACATTAAACTCACGTTAATTGGCTTGTTGACCTTGGATAGATCATTGACCGACGCTACCACGTGCCGCCAATGGATGAGTAGAGTTCGGAGTGCTCGCGTATGTGCAATGACTCATCAAGAGTTGTGTCTAAATCAGCGGCCTACCGGATGGAATGTGAGCAGGTCCATTCTTGAAATTATTCTCTAACTTGACCCAGAAACCAGCTAAAGAATAACTGATCGTTTAATCCATTAATTAATTTCGGCCATTCTTTTCATCTAAAGATACGCGGCCAGTTCGGCGCGATCGGTGAGGCTGCCTCGCAGGTAGAAGGAGAGCATGCGGACGAAACTCTCCGGTGTCAGGCCGCGTCGCTCTGGACGCCTGGACTCGCTACGGAACGTTCTGACACGAAACGGACCCTCATAACATGCTCAACAGAAGCCGCAGTGATACTCGCTAAATTTTCCATTCTTCCGGACAATGTACTTAGCAAACAAGCACCGCAAGTAGCAGTATGAACTCAATTGTTTCTAAAAAATAGATTATTGAATCTCTAGACGGCGACTTCGAACTTCTTGTTCAATTTGAGAACGCCAACGCTTTATTTTTAAAACCAACAAAACTTATGGATAATCGGAACTCGGTAACCGAATCTACAATTAATCGAAACTTTATGTTTGAAGTTACTCTTAACTTATTACATAGCTGGTTCAAGCAGGACCGTTTTAAAGATCTGTCACAGATACGCATTATCCCATCATCTTGGTATTCGACGCAACTTGACAAGTTTCACAACTGCATGCTAGGATGGAGTTGATACTGACGCTATCCAGGTGAAAGGTTTCTTCGTTTTACCGATTGAGTTGAACAGAGCGTAGAGAAAGTCGATCATGGTCGACTAACAGGTCTTGTGCACCTGATATGGATGCCATGTTCTCCTGATGACTTGAGGAATTTGTAGCTTTTAAAAATGTTTGGTCGAGTTGGGTGAATGCAGCGAATGTAGAAAATCTTTCATCGAGCCTGCGTCGGTGTCTGAGTCTCGAGTTTGGCAATTGGTAAGCTGCATTCTGTACAGAATTGGGTAAAAGGTATCTCTCAAGTTCGAGTACAAGTTTTCAAAAAGAAAAAGAAGCCCCATCTATATCTGTAAAGTCTTTACTCGCTGAGTCGCAGTGCATTTTCGCCATGCCTTAAGTTCGTTCTTTAGTCCCTTAGTTAAAACAATAAGAAAGGAAAACCACTAGTAGAGATTAAATAGAAGTTCGAGGCTTTTAAACTGGTTCAGGTTTCGCAGCTACATCGGCAAATCGATCCTTTAACATCTTTCTCACCTATCCGTTTCTCTGTTCGCAAACCTCTTTGATGCAACCATGAGATTAACGATCGATGATGGGAGAGCTTGCAGAAACGTTCTGTGATTCAGCAAGTCAACTACATAGTGGACTCTACTGTTTCGGTACACAATTCGACACGACCAGTCCTATGTTCTATTGCAAAGCAAAACTATGATGGAATATGTTAACTTACAACTCTCCCTTCTTATTCGATTCTGAACTTTAATTGTAAATAACTATTTTTATCTAATAAACAGTTGAAATCAGCATTACATATTATATCATAAAGGCACGCCATTAAATGTTAACATTATAGTCGAAGATAGGGAAATTAATGTTCTTAACGTAACAGAGAATCCTATTTACTAGATATTTCAGTTTAATTCGTCATATATCCTCCAAGAAGTGTCTCAAATATGGTGAAGACTAAACACCTTGCGGATACTGAAATTTAAAGCAGTCTTACCTCACAATTCACTAAAAATATTTATCCTGTGATTCATGCGGTCTATGATGCACACAAAAGAACCATTCATGACGTTATGCATACTTTAAATAACACCATTGACAGCAAACGGATTTAAGCGAAAGTATGGAATTCGAATAAGAACCCTGTGCCTTCGAAAATAAAAAATACTTATTTCCTTAACGTGTTTGATGCAATTTGTACGCTTCTAAATTATAGGTGACATTCAAGAATCGTTTGACGATTGAGATTCCACAGATGAACGTTTTAGTCGTGAAAGAGGTTCAGAATGTCGTCGTAAACTCGACGGCCTTTATCTTCGGCTGTATACAGTTTCTAGTCATTAAAATGGCTACGGTTTTCACAATGGTGCAGTAAGACAGACTAAATAAAAAAAATCTACAAGCAATATGCAATCTGTTTCTTGTGAACCAATCAATAGCTGAAGGTGTGTAAGTGCTTAACTTCAGCGTTAATCGATTAACGCAAAACAGAGAAATTTAGTTGAAGGTTTTTACTCCAAACTTAGGGAGCTAATATCTCGGCCACGAAGGAATATGGTCAAGCTGAGCGGAGAACGCAGTGATTGGTTCACGTTTTGCGACCTGGTGAAATCTCCGGATTCCGAATCCAAGAGACACGTTCCCAATTTTTTCGTTGAACAACGCACTTCTTGTTTGCCCATATACAAAATCCAAATACCGTTGGTTAATACATCGCCCCATTACGACTTTAATTAACGATATTTCCATTGCTACTTCACGGTGTAAACACTAGAATCGTTGCAGGTTAAGAGCAGTACTGGCCAATTGAAAGGTCACATTGGTGATGTGCCGCTGTTGTAAAATGCATTTGCACGGGGAATTTTCGCAATGCATCACGCATATCACGCAAGTGGAATTCGTGTTGCTTGCTTGGTTACAACATTCATTCACCATACTTTGGCAAAACCGTGCATTAAACTAACTGGAAATCTGTAATATATAAGGTTTCGCTCGAGTGATTCAAACATGAACGTCGATCGTTTCCAATTCGTCTATTTGTTTCTTTTGTAGCATTAATACTGTTTCGTGGTGAACCGTATTGTTTGTCCTTGACTGGCAAGGATAATGACCGTAGTTCTTAAATCCCAAAAAATATTTTGTTGAACAACGCACTTCTAGTTGGTTAATATACAAATGCAAAATACCGTTTGCTAATACATCGCCCAATCACCACTTCAGTAAACAATATTTCTATTGCTACTCTGACGGAGCCGACACTAGACACACAATTGGTTGAGACCAGGACTGGCTAATGGTGATGTGCCGCCATTGTAAAATGCACACACATGGGAACCAATTAACAAGAATTTTAAACTTGAAATCCCTTTATGTAGCGATGCGTTTACCAGCTAATTGAGTTCGTCTCTATTAACGAGATAGGCCTGCCTGGGCACTGGCCGTTTCTATTGGGAATCTGGCAGTTTCACTAGGTCGTCAAATGGTAAGGAATCACAACGAGCGCCGCTCAGTTTAACTAGACTTTCGTGAACCGTTAACTCGTGAAATTTGTTCGATTCATTTGTCTGCTTGTATTCTAGAATCAGTTCTTCGTGGCCCTTTTCTGTTAACTATCTGCGCATGGGCCAGCCAAAAGAAAATGAGGTTTCTGTGTTCACAATATCTTCTATCGACAATTGCGAAATGTCGTTCGCGATACGAAAGGAAACAACGCCGAAGACGCACATCAGAAAAACTGTAAAAATGAAACGTCTGCGAGGACTTTGCATCGTACGAATCACCGACATTGTATTCTTATTTATCTTCACAGGATCAGTAAATTGTCCAGTACCCAGACAAGCCTATCTGGTTCATAGACAGCCACTCGATTTGGTGGAAACCTTGGCCAATGATTTCCGCTAATCAACGTTAAGCAATGAGCTGTGCTGTTTAGGTCATGTTAGCGGTTTGTTCCTGAAAGCATAAACACGATTCATTTAAACCCGAAATTAGTGAAAATTGAGATTTAAGTAAAATATTTGTCTAATTTTCGATTAACTTTTATGCCAAGAGTCGACCAGGGAGGTGAACGAAAAACTGATTCTTGAAACAAGTCGGCGAATGAATGGTGAACGCTTTGTGAGATACCTTTTCCGACCATCTCGTCAAGCTGACCTGTTCCAGTGGTGATTCGTTGGCCCTGTGACGACCTGGTTCAACAGACATATTCCAAATGGAATCGGTATGTGCTCAGGGAGGCCTATAATAATAAAAATTATAATAATTAAAAAATAAGGCGCTTTATTCAGGGCACGAGGATTAAACAAGATAGTATAACAAGTACTACATACGGAAATTGATTTTTCATTCTTGCTTCATTTGCTCCGGTGAAACTAACAATCGCGACAAAAAAGGAATGACCAAATTGCGATATGCCATCGTTCTTGTCGATATTGAGCGGTACAGCCTGTGCATTGGTCGAAGAGATTAACACTTAAAATACGAGCAGCGATTGCTGAACAACTATTTAAGTTGCGTTAAACAATGATTCCTTGAATGGAGAGAATAGGCAGGCAACTTGACAACGAGACTATATTAAAAAGCCTAGGAAGGGTTAAAAATTCAGAAAATGTCTGGCCTGGAAAAATCACGGGCGAACAATATAGAATAAGGGGTATTATACAGGCATGGACAAAGGTTTTTATACGTTTAGAACTAAAACCGAATACATCAGGTAGGAGCGTCAAATTACAAAAGGGGAAGCTGGATACGACGAAGGCGCTGTTGATCGTAAAATCGATTGCGATCAATACGTATTTGATCACCATCGGTCGTAGTCGAGTTTTAACAAAGAAGACGTCAAATTAATAGATGACGAAGGAGATAGGGTTCCCAGAAATGGGTGAATGCTCGAACATGTTTGCCAGTTCAACATCCATAACGATGTCTAGGCCGTGTTAATCACGAGAGGCATTGTCTTGCTAAAGGGTGTGATTGAATCGCTATGAATATACGCATTCCCTCGGGCTCAAAGTTGAAGAGCCCAAGTAAGAGAAAACTCCCCCCAACCATCTACGCCGCGACATCTGCAATCCTTCTGTTAATGGGTTAATCGGGCCGTTTGTTACCCGTAGTAATAACCCAGCAAAGGTTTGCTAGAAAAGCCGTTTCGTGGTCCAGACAGATAGACTAAAAATAAAACCTTGTAAATTTACAAGCAATCTGTTTTGTTTGAACAAATCAATAGCTGACGGGGTGTTAGTGTTTTGCTTCAGCGTAAATAGATTAACGAAAACAGAGATATTAAGTTGAAGGTTGTAACTTCAAACTAAGGGAGGAATTATAAAACACAGGGATTACAGTTGTTGCATCTGGCACTCGGCTGGGTATCAATTAAACCGCATCTCTGTCTTGAAGACTTTAAGCCACGTTTATTGTCCGTGATTCTGAGGATTACAGATCCAACGAGACGGTACTTCTGGCAAGTATTTCTCGTTGAGGGTATAGCTTTACATGGCAAACTCTTTTTACGGAAACATTTCACCTTATTGTATGGCTCATACCCACTAATTTGAAAGGACAGGACTGCAAAGAGGTGGTTTCCAAATTCTCGGCGACGAAGGAATCTGGTCAAGCTGAGCAGTGATTGGTTGACGTTTTGCGACCTGGTGAAACCTCCGGATTCTAAATCGAAGAGACACGTCCCCATGTTACGTTGAACAACGCACTTATTTTTGGCCAATACACAAAATCCGAATACCGTTGGTTAATACATAGCCCCATTACGACTTCGATTAACGATATTTCCATTGCTACTTCACGGGGAAAAAGCTAGAAACCTAACTGGTTGAGACCAGGATCCGCCAATTGAAGGGTCACATAGGTGATTTGCCGCCGTTTTAAAATGCCAATGAACAAGTAAGGGCACAATGTAGGAGAATGTTAAACTTGAAATGCACAGGAGAAATGCAGTACGGAGGAATCCTCACAGTTTCTTCATTCCATTGTCAGAAGTTTAATTCAACGTTACATGTTATTTCATAAGGGCACGCGATTAAATGTTAACAGTTGAGTCGCAGAAAGGGAAATTAATGTAACCAAGTTTCCAATTAGTTAGATATTTCAGTTATAGTCGCCATATATCCTCCTAGAATTGGCTCAAATATAGTGACGATTGACATTATAATAATAGTATTTGTAGAGACAAATTGAAAAACCCAGAGTCCCGCAGTCTCTGCAAAATCAACTGCTCCTATTGGAGCCTCCTTTGAAGAGTCACCGCGGACACGTAGGAGACGCACGTCAGAAAAACTCTCAAAATGAACAGTCTCCGTGGACTTTCCATCGCATGAATCATCGACATTGTATTCTAATTGTATCTTCACAGGATCAGTGAAATTGTATTTTAAGTCGAACGTTGTGTCCTCTTACATATGCGTCTACGGTAAGTGCATGAATGCCGCCAATCAGCGTTAAGCAATGTGTTGTGCTGTTTAGGTCATGTTAGCGGTTTGGCCTTTCAGCCTCAACAGGATAAAGCCGCTCACAGTGAGGGTTCAGTGATGGTTGTGAAAAGGTGTACGCATTTATTCATTCAAACCCGGAATCGGTGAGCATCGAGATTGAAGTAAAAGATGTGTCTAATTTGCTGATATTAATATTATTCACATTATAAACCTCAATAAAGCGTGTTTATTATAATTATATTTATTTGGGTTTCAGCACATTCTCCGAAGACCACTCGACTACCTCAGTGACTGCCTTGCTGAGCTGTTAAGAATCACCATTTGTCTTGCAGGCATGGCATAAAGTCAAGTTATCCACGTATTTTATTAGTGTCACGTCGTTGGGCGACCGAAGGCTGGTCACACTGGTCGGTGTTTTAGTGGTGATTCCTTGACGTTTGACGAGCGTTTGGTTTTGCGGGTTTCCATCTAAATGGCTGCTTAGCGGAACGTGAGTGGGGCTAAAGAATTCAGACGTTTTCATGAGGCTAGCTGGTAATTTCGTTATTTCATTCATTGAAAGCGATATTTTCAATCTAATAAATATTCGCTGAATTTAGACTTCCCTCGTCAGGGTTATTCGCGATTTTAAATTTTCTTTACTTTAAGTAGTATCATTTAGATCTAGTATTTGCCGCTCATTTTTCGACATTATTGATCTCACAAATAAGCTCGTGGAAGCCCCGTGTCCTGGATTGACTTGTGCTGCCTCAAAGGCAGAACATTTAAGCTGCTTACCGTATGTCAGGATGTAGTTGAAAGCGACGCTATCGATGTGAACGTTTTTTTCGTTTTTACCGATTGAGTTTAACGGAACGTAGAGAGGGTCGATGATGGTCGACTTACATGTCTTGTACACCTGATGTAGATGATATCTTCCCCTGATGACTTGAGGAGTTTGAAGCTCATAAAAATGTTTGGTCTAGTTGGTTGGTTGCAGCGAATGTCGTTAATCTCTTCTCAGGCCAGTTGGTAGAGCCTGCGTAGGTTTCTGAGTCTCGAGTTTGGGGACTTGGTTTGCTGCTTTCTGTAGATCACCGTACAAATCGTCGTTCGCTTTTGCCTAAGCTACATTTGAATAAGAAGATACGGCATTGGCAGGAATGTATGAGGGACTCCCGCCCGGATACCGGTTCCCCCAATTACAAGGCACGCAAGAGTAGGAGGTCGACTTGCTATGATAAAGACAGTAGCCTGAACTTTCACAGGGCACTTCGATATGCCCAGACGAACGAAGGGCAGACAGCAGTTTGGCGTTCGAACGCTGTTGCATTTGCTCTCTGCGTCCAAAGGTCTTCTAAAATTACAGCAGCTTAACTTTAGTGTGGACTTTCAAACTAACTGCAGAGGAGGTTTTGCGGGTTTCCATCTAAATGGCCGCTAAGAGGAGCGTCAACTCTTGTAGACATCGTCGCATGAGTCGGGCTTAAGATTTAAGATGTATTCATAAGCCTATGTGAAAATTTCGTTATTTCAATCATTGAAAGCGTTTCTATTTAAATTTCGTTGTTGTCTTGGATTAACTTGTGCTACATCGAAAGCAAAACATTTAAGCTGCTTACTGGATGTGTTCCTACCCATATGTCGCAAACATTCTCAAAACCAGTGTATAAGCCTGAAACATCTACTTGATCACGCCGAGTAGTGTTTCCTTCTTATTTTTAACTCGGGGACTGAAGCTCGAACTAAAGGGTCATGGAAACGCTGAAAACATGAAAACTTCAGAGAACTGCAGACGGGAGGTAGTGTCGACATACTCGTCCAACTTTCGTCTTCATGGACGAGGATGTTGACATTTCTTGATATATCACCCCATGAAAGAGACAATCTACTTCAAAGTGTTATTATTCACAATTCCCCCGTTATGAGATGTAATTCTTCGAGATTTAAGCGATGGGAAGTCCTAAAAGACGATTTCCTCTTTCCGATCTACCCGCTGTACGCGAACGGACAGTTCGTGATCGTTGGGTTCGACAACAATGAAAGACTCGCTTTGGGCATGCTCTACACTCAACCTTTTCCGTGGAAGACGCCTACATGAGACTCGTGTCTCTTGAATTAGGGCTCACGTACAACCACATACGGATAACGTCATGAATTGTTCATTTCTGTGTAACGCAGACCGTTTGAATCACAGGATGATTTGTCGTGGTTGATTGTTGGGTTTGACTGCTCTCAATTTCATGGACTACAAGGTGCTTGGTCTTCAATACATTTGAGACAATTCTTGGAGGATAAGTGACGAATTAAACTGAAATATCGCTTAGTAGGTTAAACGGTTGAACGTATAACGCACCGGTGTTTTGGCATTCCATCGCGTTGGATTTGAAGGATACACAATGTCGACTGCGCGCCAATAGGACGCCATCTTATGTAAACCAACATGAGACGAGGTGGCCGACTTCTTTGGCGGCGGAGATTGCTATCTGGCTCATCTTAAGTGAGACCACACACTCTTCTTCAATGAAGGATGCCTCACACTGGATCACACAAAGACACAGCTGCCTTCATTTTCAGTCGCCTGGACTTGAGAAACTTCCTCCCTTCCCAAACTCATGGACTAGTATCGTAGATTTTCCGTTATAAAGACCAATCCCATTTTTACCCAAAGTCTATATAACCTCGCCAACCATTTATAACTGTTTACCTCATTATATCCATTCCTTTCATTTCAATGACTCTCCTCATTATGGCTGCCTGAGATGTGTTTCAATGTTAAACGATTACCGCTACAAAACCCCCAGCGAAGGTCTAATATTTCTTAGGTCAGAACCCCACAATTGGAACAGCGCAACAAACCCATCGTTGACGTATAACGCAACGACGCGCAGAAGACACCAGGCGCCTTCCTGCAACGCTTACAATTAGAATACAATTTCGGTGAATTTGACAATGGCAAGTCCTAATAGAAGGTTCCTTGTGAGAGTTTTTATGCTTTGCATCTTCGGCGTAGTTGCTTTTCAGATCGCCTTCAACATTTCGCAATTGTGGATAAAAGATATTGTTAACATAGAAACAGCCTATTCTTTTGTGTGGCCACTTCGCAGACAGTTCACAGAAACGGGCCACGAAGAACTGATTCTAGAATACAACCTGACAAATGAATCGAACACATTTCATGAGTCAACGGTTCCCGTCAGTCTAGTCAAACTAAGCGGCGCTCGTGGTGATTCCTTGACCTTTGAAGACCTGGGGAAACTGCCAAATTCCCAATGGAAACGGCAAGTGCCCAGAAAGGCCTATCTGGTTCATAGGCAGCCACTCGGGAACCAATGAACAAGACGAGAAAAATGAAGGTGAATTTTAAACTTGAAATCCCCTTTTGTGCTCACCATAGCGATGCGTTTTCCATCCATTAAATTGGAGACAGTTTCGTCAAGATTAGTGTAGCAAAGTGAAAGAGACAATCTACTTCAGGGTTTTATAATTCACAAATCCCCCGTTATGAGATGTAATTCTTGGAGATTTAAACGATGGGAAGTCCTAAAAGACGAGTTCCCCTTTCCGATCTACCCGCCGTACGCGAACGGACCGTTCGTGATCGTTGGGTTCGACAACGTTGAAAGACTCGCTTTGGGCATGCTCTTCACTCAACCTTTTCCCATGGAAGACGCCTACATGGAACTCGTGTCCCTTCGATTGGGGCTTACTTTTAACCGGATTCAAGATATCCTGCCGCCTGATTTTATTCTAGAGAGAATCATGTGTAAAGTCCTTTCCAAGATAAAACAACTGCAACCGCTGTGTTTAATGTTAAATACGTTTTAATATGTTTTATTTTCGAAGGCACATGTTTCTTAAATGCGTTTGCTGTCGTTTGTGTGATTTAAAGTACTGACAACGTCATGAATTGTTCATTTGTGTGCAACGTAGACCGTGTGAATCACAGGATGAATTTTCGTAGCTAACATTTAATATCGTGCCCTTATGAAATAACATGGTTATTAAAAAAAATAGTTCTTTACAATTCTAGTGTTGAATCGAATTCGAAAAAGTTGAGTCATCGTTGACACGTCGATTAGAAACGACGTTTCACTGTTATAACAGGCTCAACCAATCAGAAGTGTGTTTGGGCTTAACCAATGAGGATTTTGACCTACGACATTTGCAATTGTGTATAGAAGATATTGTAAGCACACTAACAAACTACTCTTTTGTGTGGCCCATTCGGAGACAGTTTACATTCCTTCGTTATTAAAATGATTCTCCGGAAAATAAAATAAATTGGAAGTCCTAAAAGGCGAGTTTCCCTTTCCGATTCGATAAAGTTGAGGGACAAGCCTGTTGTGTACTACACTCAACACTTTCCAATCATGGGACTCGAGTGTCTTCTACTGGGGCTCACTTCAAACCGGATTCAAGAGAGAGAGTTGCGTGAAAAATGATTTACGACGAAAATCAATTTCATGATGTGAGGCACATGAGCGCCTAGTAAACCCGCTTTCTTTCTTTTCTATGTTAAGGAGTTCGAATAATCTTGATTAATCGTGATATTTTGTTGAAAGCGAGTGTTTTAGTGTGCGACGCGGAATAGGGAGAGTGAAATCCACGATTTACAGTTTCTCTGCCGCAATTTTGTCGAAGATGACGTCGACGAAATGAGCGGACCCTCATGACATGGTCAACAGAAGCCGCGGTGATAATCGCTTAATTTTCCATTCTTCCGTACGATGAACTAGTCCAGCGATTGGACGTTGGTTTACTTTTGACAAGCTTCCTTATCAAAAAAGCACCGCAAGTTGCAGTATGAATTCAATTGTTTCTGAAAGATTGATTATTCAATCTCTGGTCGGGGACTTTGCACTTGCTTATCAAGTTTAAGAACGCCAACGCTTTCTTTGTAAAACCAACAAAAGTTATGGATAATCGGAACTCGGTAAACGAATCGACAATTGCTCGAAACTTTAACGTTGAAGTTACTCTAAGCCAATAACATAGCTGGTTAAAGCTAGACCGTTTTAAAGATCTGTCACAGAAACGCATTATCCAATCACCTTTGGTATTCGACGCCCATTGACGGGTTTCACAACCGTATGTCAGGATGGAGTTTATAGTGGTGCTAGCGAGGTGAAAGGTTTCTTCGTTTTTAAATCATTGATATAGGCGGTGCGAATCTCACATTTTCCGCTTGACGTTCCTGTACCTCTGCGAGAGATAATGAGAAATGTCTTTCCATCATCGATTGTTGTTGGTCGACCGAAAAATATGTGGCACGGATAAAAAAACCATCAACGTTGCCCCAAACCTAAAAAACGTCGAATCCGCTATCACTGCCTCCAGAACGGAATGTGTTGCCACAACAGACTTCAAAGTTTTTGAGGATTCGAACTTCGATAAAGAGATCGACAATATCAATAGTTATCTCAATTTTTTGTACGATACGCATTGTCCACTCACAGAACTATCCCTCACCTCCCGCGTCATATCTTCTCCATTTCTGAAACGACTGAGGCGAAAAAAGAACGACTCTGTCGCCAGGGGAGGTACCGAGAATTTAAACCAATTTCGATCAAGATCACAACTGAGGTAAATTGTCTTAACAAGATATCTGTAGATGAGCTGTTCAGACCATCGAAACCCGGTGACCTCTGGAAAAATCTTAACAGATTGAAAGGATCCCGCCGGCCATATCTACGAAGTGGTGCCCTAGACTTTGATGCTCTGAACGATGGCTTTATCTTCAAATCCGCTTAACATATAATGGGATCTCTCGTTCGATCTCTTTATACCAACGCTTTCCTAGCCGCTCACAAATTCTCTGTCTCCCGAATATTTGCTGGCCTCAAGAGCTCCAAAGCTTAAAATCTGTAGATTATTAGTGTTCTGGTAACACGTGCGTTTATAGATTTGTTTTTGTTGAAGAAAATCCTCATAACGACAATTATTTGTGTTTAACTTGTTCAGAACCATTGACCACATCTGGAGCCGGTATGTTATTATTTGGACGCATTTGAATTTTTGCGATTCGCTCATGTAGTCAGTTTCGTTCGAATAAGTTCTGAAAACCATTAAAAGTGGAGCCTTGATAGGTAACACTATCAAACAATCTACCAATATTAGCCGCCAATCTACTTTCTCAAAGTTTTCCATATTTTAGTTCTTGCTACAATACTCGTCGTGGTAGCTTAGATGCATTTGTCTGGTCGACTCACAATCGTAGAAGAAACGACTACGCTTTGTATTAATTAGTTTCTAGGTTTCAAAATAAAATTATAAGCTTGTGATTTGTTTCCATACTCCTGGTAATAGGGGAGTGTCAAGGTCATGTATGTGTGCTTGTGTGTGTAACACCCCTTATTTTACCGTGATAGTTTTACCTTTCTGGGAATGCGCACGGTTTCTCAAAATAATAATTTTAACGCACTGGATAAGAGGCGGCCATCTTGACTTTCTATCTTTCCATGGTATGGAGTTCGATCTAATGGTGTTTACGACCCTCTGGTTCACTCAAAGTGAGCAACTAATTTTCTCCCGTCATACAGGATGCCTTTCGCTCTCCCAACTCTCCGCAACAGGCAACCGCAGCCGTTCAACCTCCTCCACACATCCTACAGTTTAATCCTCCCTTCTCCCGCACTATGGACCAGTTGGGCAGTTACCCATCCCATTTTCACTCAAAGCTCCAATTGTGTTCCAACTTCTTCGTCTATCGCTTTCCTTATGATATCCGTTTATGTAAGTGCATTTACACGATGCGTGTACCTTCTACCAATCGTCCTTCCTAAGTAAAGGTGACACGCCCATTTAAGTCGCCTTATTCATGGAGTTGACTGACGTTTGGGGACACTATCTGACGGAAAACAGGTTGCTCTTTACAAATCCCATTTTCCTTGATCACGTTCCTACAGGGACATTACATAATGACAATAAATGTAAGCGATTTATTGAAGCCACTTCAACCAAAACCTTCAGCATTAAACAAGAGAATATTACAATACTTGATAAGAAAATTGTCTTGTAGTTCATGCTTTATCTGCTCTGGTTGAAGTAGAAATCGGAAAAAATGAAGGAATGACCGAATTGCGATAGGCCGCCGTTCTTTCAGGTATTGGTCGGGTCTCCTACGCATAAGCCGATGAGATTTACACATAGATAAGCCTTAAATTAGGGTATGGGAAGGGTCAGTAAATATGGAAACAGCGATTAGTATGCAACTAGTGATTCGCCGTCGGAAGATTAAATATTGGACGGAGAACAGAAAGAAGACGACTAGAAAACGAGATTATTTTAAAAAGCCTTGTAAAGATATGGGCTTATTGCAGGAGATAAAGAGTCGACGTGCGTGGCAGCGGACCGACTAGTAACGGGTATAGGAGGATACGGTCGTTGGGAGTGGCCGGGGATAACGGGCAACGGGGGGCAGGGATGGGCGACGACAGAGCCTTGTTCTGCATGCTGTTCCGATGCTCAAGCTCTTCGATAATCGGCGAATCTTCTTTGTTCAGCCTCGTGGTTTGATGCTCTTCCTGAAGGATCGCAAGTTCTATCGCCATCTCGCTAGCAGTCTCTGCCGCGTTGTCGCGCGAAAAAGAACCCGGTCGACATTCACTTGTCAACATTCTTGATGGTACGGCTATTTCTGGCAGGATATTTTGGTTCGTCTGCTTCACCATTGTTTCCTCAATATAAAGATAGAACAGTGTTACAAAGCTCACGTTAGCGTGATCTACGATCCCAAAGCTCCGCGCTTCAGCACGGCTGCGGTTACGTTAAAAACAAAACTCTTTATCGAGACAAGAAATACAAAAGCTATTGAAAATTATGTAAAAGCTTACTAAACACGTTAGTTATATTCAAGCCTACGGAGGGATTACAAGTGGGAAAGTTTAAGAAGATAGCACTGCGCTTTGTAGCATGCTGAAGTTATTATTCAAATTCATGTGCAGCTATCTTCTATTAAAATAGCTACTATATTAATCCGTCGCTGCCGTATATTTTTGCTGAATCTCCATTGTTTTTGTTTTAAATTCTAACGTTATCGAGTGAAATTGGTGAAATATATCCTGCCTAGATTCTTATTAATGGTAAACTATTGCAACATGTTATCTACAATGCCTCAGTTCACGATTCACCAGTTAACGCAATCCAAAATATTCTCTTGTATATGGCCATACTCTTTGTGCAACCACGAAGACACCACAACCGGAATAACCAGCGTCATTATTCCACTAATCAGAAGACTTTCTGTCTTCGATTTGGCGAAAGCGCGGATCTGAACTCGTCAAGGCCACGGGTGCGCGCGTGAGTGTGAAGGGCGTGCGCTACTTTTGCGTTCAGTGTGCAATCAAATGACTAGCTGAATCCGTCTCTGCCGTATATTTTCGCTGAATCTCCTTTCATTTTTTAAATGCTAACTTTATCGAGTGCAATTGGAAAACATATTCTGCCTAGATTCTTATTAATTGTAAAACCGATACACGTATTTTCTACAATCCGTAAGTTCACTATTCTCCAGATTATGCCATACAAAATATTATCTGCATATGGCCATACTCTTACTGCAACCACGGAGAAAACACTACTAGAATAACCAGCGTCATAATTTAACGAATTAGAAGACTTTCTGTCTTCGATTTGGCGAAAGCGGGGGTCTGAACTCGTCAAGGCCACAGGTGCGCGCGTGAGTGTGAAGGGCGCGCGCTACGTTTATGCGCAGTGTGCCAGCAAACGCACACTTAAACAACGGCACGTGTCTCCGAAATGACTCAAGATTTATGTAAACCCACACTCTTCCAATGAACCATCATTTATGAATTATCGCCAGCGCATTTTAATTATTTATCGCGCGAGTCAGAAAATCGTTGGCCCAACAATTTAACAAAATCGAAAAGGCAAAAGTAGACGTCGGTTCGCAGATTCATGTCGCGTTTTCTATGCCTAATTGTCACTTCCTGCTAACATTTGGTTTGCATAAAATCTGAATGCAAGACTTTTTGATCCTGCTGAAAAGTAAATATATTTTTGGGTGAGTTGTATATCAGAAAAAACGAACGAATCCTTCGAATACGATTTTTGAATTTCTCTTTTATATCGACCACGACCTTCCCAGACTCGTCCATTCTATAAAACACCTCGGCGTCGATATGCGCATGCATTTTAATCGAAGACAACGTACTTTTATTGATTTATTGCGGTTGCCTCCCAACTTAACTCATTCGATTTCAATAATCCGGCATTTGAAGAAAAACGGCGCAGTTAAACTTCACAGAATCCTTGTCCTGAGCGCAGAATGCACAAAGCAGGGTGTGATGCGTTTGCATAAAAACGAACGTGATGGATTGTTGGCGCAGCGGTAATTGATGAAGAAGAAGACCGTTAAGGGGAGATCTGAGATTGTGCCCCGTGATGTAAACGGGTGCGCGCAAGATGCAATAAAACGCACACTTAAACGACGGAAATTGTCTGCAAAATGACTCAAGATTTTTACTTCCCCCACATGCACCCAATGAACCATCCTTTGTGAATAATAATAATAATAAAAATAATATTCGCTTTATTAAGGTCACGAGGACCAAAACTTTCAGCATTAAAATTTACAATAAACAAAAATGTTACAGGAAGTCACGATTATACGTAGAAAATGCAGAATAAGTTAAGAAGAATAAAAGAAGTAACATCGAGGTAAATTTGCAAGAAAGACTAATTTAACCCACGATGTATATAAAGTTTGGCAAACTGGAATTTTCGCCCCATATAGCAATACGACTCAAGATGGTCCACATTTTGACCAAATATACTACAATGCTAGCCTAAATTTAGCAGTATTGGCTTGGCATTGGTGTAGGAAATTTAAATGGAGACAGATGCCTTTTTTTCGGAGAGAGATTGGAGACATCCCTCAATGTACGAGAGGCAAGGAGGCGACGACTCGTGAAAATGCAGTGAAATAATTGTATCTCTGGTCACAAGGTTGAGACAATCGTTACAAGATTAAGAGTGTGCACCTACCCATGAAATGCAGTTGCAAGTTTCGAACAAGGTGTCAAAGATCACACATAGATTTAGAGTTCACTACACCGTCACCCCTACACGAGGCATGTGATGCGAAAGCCCTAAAATAAGGCGATGGTGTGCTAAGTTGTTTCGGGCCGGCATGGGTGGACCATAAATGCTGTTGTTATTGATGCTGTAATCCTATCGATCAAAATCGGAATTGCTAACGGCTTTAGTCGGTAAGGAATAATATTGATCATTACCTAAACAAGAGTAAGACAAATTGTGGTAGCAAAAACACTGCCTGCATCCGTCGCTGCCGTATATTTTTTGCTGAATCTCCTGAGTTGTTTTGTGCCGAGCGTCTGGTAATGACATGGTTCTATGAATATGAGCTAAGTGACTTGGGTATATTAGTAATCCACTGATACAAACGGATGGACAGAGATAAACTGGTCATTTTAGCGTCAATAAAAGGGATCAAATTGGCTCATTTCAATCGATGTCCTGACGCGCGATGCTAACGGAGAAAACATCGATTTCGCCTATTTTAATGCCTTGGCTTCAATAATATGAAATATTTAAGTCCCGTTTTTTGGTATGAGATCTAGGAAAATGGGATTGGTTAATAGTAACCTGTAGTCCGAAAGAGGGTGTCGCCAAACGTTTGTAAACACCATGAATAAGGCGACTTAAATGGGCGAGTGACGTTAACTTAGGAAGGAAGAGAGTAAAAAGGAGGATGTCGCTGTAGGATTTTGGGGGAGGTTATTGCCTCACTTTGAGTGAACCATAGGGCCGTAAACACCGTTGTATCGAACTCCGTACATTGAAGATGTAGCAAGGCACAATGGTTGCCTCCTATCGGGTCATAGCGTGCATTACATAGCCACCTTTTTGAAAGCCACAGTTCCCAGTTGCTGTGCGGGTTTGGGTGCGGAAAAAGTGGATTCGAGGGATTTTTAGCACTGTGATGTGAATGCTCTTGGGGTAGAATGTAGACATGCGAGGAACGTAAAAAAGGTTGGGAAACGTGGTAACTTTCACGTTCTCCAGCGCTATTAACAGAAATAAGGATACACAAAATACTGCCGTTTGAGATGACAATACAAAAAAAACGTCACATCATGAGTAACGTGTTGGACAAATGAAGTCGTTTGCATACAATAATGGTTTCCATTCAGACGCCTTAAACCTATTCGTCGTTTTTCTGAACTGTGCAACCTGGGGATATATTTAACTTGATAAATCCCTTTTCTCCGTAGTGCAGATTTGTTGTGAAGCCGTGTTATATTATATCAAATAAATGGCATAATTGAGATCATACGCCTCCTCTTTACCTTATTTCGAAACAACGGATGTACCAAATCTCCATTTCCTGCATCAATCTTGTTTATCGTACATTTTGATGCTGACAGTTTTGGTCCTCGTGACATCAATAAAGCGAATCGTATCATCGTCATCATCATTAATGGTTTCTGGGTTAACATCTTTAAAAAATGGAATGTATGATACATTTTTTAAGACGAAAATTGCAGTGCCTATTTTAAGATCGATACTAATGGATTTCATCCATCGTGATTGTGTGACAGCATATCTATCTATTTCGGTGTCGCGCTGTTAGTGGTGACAGTGACTTGTGCAAAAACGGTATTGGTTTTCCTGTGATTCGTCTTCGTATCAAAATACGATAAAAAGTCAGAAATTATTTATTGTGGACCAGAAAAAATGTAAATTAAGAAGTTCATGGTTTGTCCAAAATTCATCAAGCTTCATCTAAATTCCCAGAATAAGCATGGCAGCGACAGCTAAAATAAAAAGAATATGTTGGAGTAAAAAGTGAAGCAGGTAAAATGTGAAGATGGTTTGAGAGATTTACCAATAATGCCTCCAATTTCGAAAGTTTTCATGACTACAACACCACAAAAACATTTGACGTTATGGAATAACAGACAAAATCAAAGAAAAAACCAAACATCTAAGGTTAAGAAATAGAAGCCTACATCCTTCAGAAGTTGTTGAAGATTCTAAAGGTTATAAATAAGAAAGCATAGTGAGTTTTCGGTATTTAAAATAAAAAACACTTGACAAGCAGTGCAATTTGACTGAATAAAGAAAGCCTTCGAAATCGGAAAACATAAGCTTAAAGCGAGTTTATTCCCAGTTTTATTCATAAACTCAGCATAAATGCTTTCCGCATACCTGATGTTGATTCTACAAATGGTTTAGACAATGAGAATATATATACAATCGAATGAGGCGAATATGAAACCTGATCGTCACCTAACGCGCAAACATGCGTTTAAGCAGCTTTCTCTGTTTTAAAATCGCTTGTCACGTGAACAAACCGGTTTGATTCCCAGTTTTATTCATAAACTCAGCATAAATGCTTTCCGCATACCTGATGTTGATTCTACAAATAGTTTAGACAATGAGAATATATATACAATCGAATGAGGCGAATATGAAACCTGATCGTCACCTAACGCCCAAACATGCGTTTAAGATGTTGTCTAACTACATTAAACATGTCTTAGATACTCATTCACACTTTACAACAGTCTCCTCGGACATGTGTTCGATCTACTGTTGAACACTATTAACGATTTGATATCGACCAATCTTTGGATCAGCGGAGCTATTTGAATGAATGGGGAAGGCCTTCTTAAGCAGCTCTCTCTGTTATAAAATCGCTTGTCACGTGCACAAACCGGGTTGATTCCCAGTTTTATTCATAAACTCAGCATAAATGCTTTCCGCATACCTGATGTTGATTCTACAAATGGTTTAGACAATGAGAATATATATACAATCGAATGAGGCGAATATGAAACCTGATCGTCACCTAACGCCCAAACATGCGTTGAAGATGGTGTCTCACAACATTAAACATGTCTTAGTTACTTATTCACACTTTACAACAGATTCCTCGGACAAGTGCGCGATCTACTCTCTAAGACTATTAACGATTTGATATCGACCAATCTTTGGATCAGCGGAGCTATTTGAATGAATGGGGAAGGCCTTCTTAAGCAGCTCTCTCTGTTATAAAATCGCTTGTCACGTGAACAAACCGGGTTGATTCCCAGTTTTATTCATAAACTCAGCATAAATGCTTTCCGCATACCTGATGTTGATTCTACAAATAGTTTAGACAATGAGAATATATAAACAATCGAATGAGGCGAATATGAAACCTGATCGTCACCTAACGCGCAAACATGCGTTTAAGATGTTGTCTAACTACATTAAACATGTCTTAGTTACTCATTTACACTTTACAACAGATTCCTCGGACAAGTGCGCGATCTACTCTCTAAGACTATTAACGATTTGATATCGACCAATCTTTGGATCAGCGGAGCTATTTGAATGAATGGGGAAGGCCTTCTTAAGCAGCTCTCTCTGTTATAAAATCGCTTGTCACGTGCACAAACCGAGTTTATTCCCAGTTTTATTCATAAACTTGGCATAATTGCTTTCCGCATACCTGATGTTGATTCTACAAATGGTTTAGACAATGAGAATATATATACAATCGAATGAGGCGAATATGAAACCTGATCGTCACCTAACGCCCAAACATGCGTTTAAGATGTTGTCTAACTACATTAAACATGTCTTAGATACTCATTCACACTTTACAACAGTCTCCTCGGACATGTGTTCGATCTACTGTTGAACACTATTAACGATTTGATATCGACCAATCTTTGGATCAGCGGAGCTATTTGAATGAATGGGGAAGGCCTTCTTAAGCAGCTCTCTCTGTTATAAAATCGCTTGTCACGTGAACAAACCGGGTTTATTCCCAATTTTATTCATAAACTCAGCATAAATGCTTTCCGCATACCTGATGTTGATTCTACAAATAGTTTAGACAATGAGAATATATATACAATCGAATGAGGCGAATATGAAACCTGATCGTCACCTAACGCCCAAACATGCGTTTAAGATGTTGTCTCACTACATTAAACATGTCTTAGTTACTCATTCACACTTTACAACAGTCTCCTCGGACATGTGTTCGATCTACTGTTGAACACTATTAACGATTTGATATCGACCAATCTTTGGATCAGCGGAGCTATTTGAATGAATGGGGAAGGCCTTCTTAAGCAGCTCTCTCTGTTATAAAATCGCTTGTCACGTGAACAAACCGGGTTGATTCCCAGTTTTATTCATAAACTCAGCATAAATGCTTTCCGCATACCTGATGTTGATTCTACAAATAGTTTAGACAATGAGAATATATATACAATCGAATGAGGCGAATATGAAACCTGATCGTCACCTAACGCGCAAACATGCGTTTAAGATGTTGTCTAACTACATTAAACATGTCTTAGTTACTCATTCACACTTTACAACAGATCTCCTCGGACATGTGCGTCGATCTACTGTCTGAACACTATTAACGATTTGATATCGACCAATCTTTGGATCAGCGGAGCTATTTGAATGAATGGAGAAGGCCTTCTTAAGCAGCTCTCTCTGTTATAAAATCGCTTGTCACGTGCACAAACCGAGTTTATTCCCAGTTTTATTCATAAACTCAGCATAAATGCTTTCCGCATACCTGATGTTGATTCTACAAATAGTTTAGACAATGAGAATATATATACAATCGAATGAGGCGAATATGAAACCTGATCGTCACCTAACGCCCAAACATGCGTTTAAGATGTTGTCTAACTACATTAAACATGTCTTAGATACTCATTTACACTTTATAACAGTCTCCTCGGACATGTGTTCGATCTACTGTTGAACACTATTAACGATTTGATATCGACCAATCTTTGGATCAGCGGAGCTATTTGAATGAATGGGGAAGGCCTTCTTAAGCAGCTCTCTCTGTTATAAAATCGCTTGTCACGTGAACAAACCGGGTTGATTCCCAGTTTTATTCATAAACTCAGCATAAATGCTTTCCGCATACCTGATGTTGATTCTACAAATAGTTTAGACAATGAGAATATATATACAATCGAATGAGGCGAATATGAAACCTGATCGTCACACTAACGCGCAAACATGCGTTTAAGATGTTGTCTAACTACATTAAACATGTCTTAGTTACTCATTCACACTTTACAACAGATTCCTCGGACAAGTGCGCGATCTACTCTCTAAGACTATTAACGATTTGATATCGACCAATCTTTGGATCAGCGGAGCTATTTGAATGAATGGGGAAGGCCTTCTTAAGCAGCTCTCTCTGTTATAAAATCGCTTGTCACGTGCACAAACCGGGTTGATTCCCAGTTTTATTCATAAACTCAGCATAAATGCTTTCCGCATACCTGATGTTGATTCTACAAATAGTTTAGACAATGAGAATATATATACAATCGAATGAGGCGAATATGAAACCTGATCGTCACCTAACGCCCAAACATGCGTTTAAGATGTTGTCTCACTACATTAAACATGTCTTAGTTACTCATTCACACTTTACAACAGATTCCTCGGACAAGTGCGCGATCTACTCTCTAAGACTATTAACGATTTGATATCGACCAATCTTTGGATCAGCGGAGCTATTTGAATGAATGGGGAAGGCCTTCTTAAGCAGCTCTCTCTGTTATAAAATCGCTTGTCACGTGCACAAACCGAGTTTATTCCCAGTTTTATTCATAAACTCAGCATAAATGCTTTCCGCATACCTGATGTTGATTCTACAAATAGTTTAGACAATGAGAATATATATACAATCGAATGAGGCGAATATGAAACCTGATCGTCACCTAACGCCCAAACATGCGTTTAAGATGTTGTCTCACTACATTAAACATGTCTTAGTTACTCATTCACACTTTACAACAGATTCCTCGGACAAGTGCGCGATCTACTCTCTAAGACTATTAACGATTTGATATCGACCAATCTTTGGATCAGCGGAGCTATTTGAATGAATGGGGAAGGCCTTCTTAAGCAGCTCTCTCTGTTATAAAATCGCTTGTCACGTGAACAAACCGGGTTGATTCCCAGTTTTATTCATAAACTCAGCATAAATGCTTTCCGCATACCTGATGTTGATTCTACAAATAGTTTAGACAATGAGAATATATATACAATCGAATGAGGCGAATATGAAACCTGATCGTCACCTAACG
>JAPUBX010003181.1:0-10532 GCA_028672205.1 Proteocephalus fallax
TTCGTGTGTCGTATATTATATTATATAATTTCATTACACCGTTGAGGTTAAACCAAATGAACATAAATGATTGGATCTGTAACTTGTATGTTTTATTTTGGTAAACATTTTTTTAAAATATCTATATCGCACCAAATACAATACTACTCATTTAATTACGGTAACAATTAATCAATATGCTCTCCTCGGATGGAGGAGGAGGTGTGGAAAAGAAAAGGAGGTGGAAGATATGGTGGAAAAGATGATTAGGAGGAGGTGGATGTTTAGGTGTTGGTGGTAAAAAGGGTGGTGGATGGAGTGAAGAAGGAGGGGGGCTAGGAGAAGGTAGTTGGAAAGAGGAAGTAGATGACAAAAAGGAGAAGGCAGTGATGGTGTAACGCCCCGGTGTTTTACCACAACATAGCGCGGGATATGAAGGACGCAAAATGTCTACGGCGCGCCAATAGGACGCGACCTCGTGTCATCCACCTTCAGACGGGGTGGCCGTTTTCTATGACGGCGAAGACTGCAATCTGGTTCATCTAGAGTGAGACCAAACCCCCCCTCTCAAATACAGGATGCCTCACACTGGATTTCACAAGGACACAGCCGCCTTCATCCACAGTCGCCGAGACTAGAGCAACTTCCTCCCTTTCCAAACCAGCATCGTAGTTTTCCCGTTATGAAGACCCATCCCATTTTTACCCTAAGTCTATATTACCTCTCCATCCATTTATATATGTTTGCATCATTATATCTATTCCTTTCATTCCAATGCGTCTCCTCATTATGGCTGCCTGGGATGTGTATCCATCTTCTACGATTACCGTTACAAAACCCCCAGCGAAGGTGTAATATTTCTTAGGTCAGAATCCCACAATTGGAACAGCGTCACAATGGAGAGGGTGACAAAGGAGGAGGGCTAGAAGGAGGTGTTGAAAATAGGAGGAGGAGGAATAGAAGGAGGATAGAGTAGAGGAATTGCCGGCTTCGTCCACGTCGCCTGTCAATCAAATAAGCACTCGCGCTCGGTCGCGGAGTAATTTTGCTCTGCTGCGTTCAGTGCGCGTGATGCGAAACGAATCGTGACGGGGGCTCCCTTCTTTTCCTGCTCGAGCACGGATCCGAGGGCTGTGTCGGACGCGCCCGCGCGGATCGTAATTTCCTGTTCGAATTCTGGAAGGGCGATAACGGGGGGCTACCTACGATTTGCTTGAGCTTTTCGAAAGCTTCCTGTTGCTCCTTCCCTTAGACAAACGGCGTTCTCTTCCGGGCAATAGCCCTTAAGGGCTCGCTTCTCGCCGAGATTAAGATGTACTTCGGAATAGTATTTTAAAACAAAGGTAGTTTGGAACCACTTGCAAATCCGGCTTCCCGCAGTATCTGGAGGGTTTTCCAGAGGTGTCGTACATGGTCTTCACGAGTCCTTGAGAAGACGATTATGTCGTCAATGTAGGCGGACGCGAACGTAAGCCCTTTGAATAACGAGTCCATGGCACCCTGGAATATGGTAGGGGCATCTGTGACGTCCGTTTTTTGATATTAATAAAAATTATCGGGAAGCTTTTTTAATCAATTGCTTTAATTAACGAATAGTTTATTAAAGAAGGATTTAATCCACTTTTTTGTATTGCTGTTCATTTAAACCTAAATCCAGTCATTCAAGCGGAATAGGTTATTAAGCACGATAAATAACACACGATGGGACAGTTTGATTGATTAAAACGTCTAATCCCAGCTGTGGCTTGGAATGCACGGCATTCTCTCCTTCACAGGTGACGCATATACAGCTTCCAGTAAACCCACTCCAATGGACTCCGATATATTTATCCTGTTTTCATTTTGGCGCATTGCGTATTTAAGCCTTTCATCGGGGCATTATATTTATCAATGGTATTTTAAGTCGTTTTTCACTAGCATCCAAGCAAATTTATCAAATTGACCCAACTTCTTACGGTTTTTCCACACTTTTATCACCAACGTTTTTTACGTTTGGCTTCGGCAATGCTTGAAATGAAGGCGCTTTTGGCAGGTCGATAGGAAATAAATATTTGAGAGGGAGGGTGGCGGTTGAATCAGAATTTCTTGCACATCACTCGTTGATTCGTATTCCAAGACTCTTACAAAGCGGTATTGGAAATGCGTTATTAAAAAAAACAAAATAACAGTTTCTTATTTTTTATACCATAGCCAATGTATACATCAATCATTTGTTTAATTTTGAATATTGGAACTAAGACTTGTTTTGTTTTTTATGGAATTTCTGGAGTTTAAGGCTACAGGACGTAGCCACATAAATGACTGTTTGGCCTGCTAGTCTTTCGATTCAGTTGGATGTTTGGCCTTGTAGTCTCATGTAGTGACTTTAAATTTTGTGTTTATTTATTCCAGACGCATTACATCCATTGGACTGGCACTCCATTGGCTAACGCACACAACAGCGAATGACGGTGACTTTTAGGTGAATAAATTTAGACAATCTTGAGGACACTTGGCCGGCCCCCTATTTTGACCACGACACGCTCCACGTATGTCCAGCCAGGACTCGCCTGCACCGGGCGCTAAGCATCGCGCTATGTCTGCGTTTTCGACCCAGGTCGGGCCCTAACTAATCTATGAATAATAAACAATATTATTCATTCGCGACCTTCGTCTTTGGCCATCGTGCTTTTTGGGCAACGAAGTCTTCGAATTTCGATATTGGCGAGCATGCTAGGATCTGAACCTGGAATTTTCTGGTCTACGATGATCGACGTAATTTCTAAACAGCCGATTTTACACTTTCAAACCGTGTCACCCATGTCCTTTTGTGACAAACTATAGGCTGCCATAAAGACGGCGTTCTCACTAAAATCTATTTTCATCACCCATCTGCGACCGATACGGGATAATATTTTACTGTGCGCGTTAGCGTTTATTGCGGTGTATAGAGGAACAATAGTTGTGGCAGAGGGTCGGTTAATAACTGGCTTAATCAGGTAAGGTCGAGGGGAATTAACGGGGGAGTAAGACGTCGGCTCTTCTTCCAGAGCTAGGGTAACGGGCGTCGCCTCTTTCTCTTTAGCCGGGTGGGGAAAGAATTGAAGCCGGTTCTTTCTCTGCATCTCGTTTTGAAGAACTGCTATTGAAATTGCCAGTTGTGAGACGACTTCGCAGAGTTGGTCCACTTTCGACGGGGAACTGTCGTCGTCTTTAATAACAGTAGAGGAGGGAGGCGGTTGACGGTTCCATAACTCAACAGGTTGTCAAAGTTAAGGCAAAGAGGACCAACACGCTTCAGAGGAAGCAACGCAGACTCCATTTTGCCCGCCTGTCTGTCGTTTTGTTCGAGGACGTTGTGAGAGTCTTTCAGACGGGCTTCTTAGGTTTCTGCAGATAGTTGTTTCGGTGACGTGCGATTTCTGGCTCATTCTGGGGGGGAGTGGTTGTCAATGGATTACATCGGACGCGCTTGGCGCTTCGACGGCTATTCGAGTGCGTTTTGGAGCGCCAGTGTTTCGTTGGGTTGTGATACTAACCGTAGAATCTGGGCACCGGTTTACGAGGACATTCCAGTACATTCCATCACCTATTTTGCCTATTCTGTACGCCACCAGCAAACCTCATGTCGACCAATACCCCTAACACGCATTTTATCGCCACCTTTGGTTTTATGCCAGCTGTTCGCGCGGCAGCAATGAGTATGTATTTATATGTTTCTTTTTCAGCATGAGAGCCACACTTAAGGCGAAGCGACTAGGAATCAAGACGCGACGCTATTAAATGCTAGGTTTTTCATCTCCTTTGAATGACCGATTTACCTGCTGAACAGACTCTTTAAACAGACTCAATTGCCGACCAAGCCTTAATCGTGGTGTAACTCCTTCTACCATGGGTTGCGGATGCCTTTTTCATGAGGATTCTTGGGAATGTTTTGCTGAATGCGGATGGTCTTTCAGCAGCCACGTCCACACCACCCTGATTTCGCGTACTTTTGTAGAAATTAATATTCAAACAACTCGTGGAGGATTCGTGTGGTATTTTTTGAATTTATAACCTTCAGCATTAAAATAATTAATATCAATTATCACATCTAAACACGAGATCCCCCTATTAAGCATATAATCTCGACTCAGTCTTACTTTTAAATGACACCGATGACACATGTTTGAATAGCTTGTTTCAAACAAATACCTTCAATTACACAAAAAAATCGTCAATATCCGCTGGCAGAGCACAACAGCTGGTGATTATCGATCGGCGCTTACAAATCAGCTGATCAACTCACGCGTATGCGCCACGCGATGCAGGTGCATTGAGCCCACTCATCGCCAGAAGTCCGATTCTTTCGTCACCGCGAGCTCCGTTGCCACATGGGCGAATGGCGAGAGACTGGGGGCCTGGCCTGTGATGTGTCGTTGGCCAAAATGAATTGAGACACGCGGAAGGCATTTAGCGGCAGAGTGTCTATTTCGAAATACTGTGGCGAGTCCAACTGGGGTCGGGCGGTAAGGATGGTGAGATTGGCGTTCGGTGGCCATGCCTCACGGGTGAAACGCGAATCATCTTGATTGGCTGCCGATTTATCCAGGTACGTGACGGACGGAGGGTGGAATTGCTGCCAAGCTCGGGGATACAAAAATAATAGCAAGAACAATAATGACAAACGGTCCCAGGGGTACATTGCCATTTTAACGGTTTATGTCGACTAAGAAAAATTACACCGAAACCAAAAATTAATGCTTTGAACAAACGGAATACTGTACACCAGTGGTCCGCAAACTGTGTGTCGCGAGAGGTGCCCAGGTGTGTCGCGAGAGTTTTGAAAAATATTCAAAAAATCTAAGGTTTTCGAACTCCGACATTTCTTTTCTGAATTATAATTCAGTTTGTATTTAAATTCAAATAGATATACATTCATATTTGAATCTTATTTTAATCATTCTTTTATTTTTATTTGTTGTTACTGAATTAACCCCGTTTTTTTCAAATTTTTTTCCACGGGACATCTTAGTAAAATTTCTTCAAAAAGTATATTTGTCACACCTTTTTCATCGGAAGATATTTTTGCGAAGTAAGTGGAATTGATCTCCTGATTTTTGATGAAATTTGGTAAAAGAAACTTAATTTTCTTGCCATGGATATGTTGCGAGAAAATTCTGAACAATCTTTAGTAAAAGAAAATGTACTTAATCAACGAAAAGGATCGAAGCGAAAGTTCAATGCAGACTACATCGAATATGGTTTCATAGCATCTGGACCTAAAGATGCTCCGGTTCCTTATTGTTTGATCTGCAACTCTACCTTGTCCAATGAGTCCCTGGTTCCAAATAAATTGAAGCGACATTATGAGTCAACTCATCCAGCGCACAAAGATAAACCAAGAGAATATTTTGAGAAGCTTGCAACTGCAAAGAGTCATCAATCGAGCAAGATTACAAACTATCTCAAACTTCCTGAAAAAGGACTTGCTGCAAGTTACAAGGTCGCTCAACTATTGGCAAAAAGGAAAAAAAGCACACTCTGATGGTGAAACAATAATCGCACCAGCGCTTGCTATTGTTGTTGAAATGATTCTTGGACCTGAAGCCGCTGAGAAAATCAAGAAAGTTCCTTTGTCAGCTGACAGAATGTGTCGCCGAATCTTAGATTTATCATCCGATTTAAGAGATCAAATTCGTGAAAATTTCGAAACTGAAGTCGATTCAAGGATGCTGTTGTCTCTTCAAGTCGATGAATCTACTGATATCTGCGGAAAAGCTCAGCTTCTTGCGTTCATCCGGTTCATTAAAAATGATAAATTCATAAATGAATTCCTTTTTTGCGATGAACTGAAGACCACGACGAAAGGAGAAGACATTTTTGATTTGGTGAACAAAACTGTTTTGCTTTTCAAATTGAAGTGGAACAACTGCGTCAGTGTTTGTACTGATGGATGTCCTTCTATGCGAGGAAATCAAAAAGGATTCGTTACGCTCACTCTTCGCGAAAATCCAGACATAATCACCACTCATTGCATGATTCATCGCGAAGCCCTCGCGTCCAAATCCTTACTGGAAAAAATTCAGTCAGTATTGAATCAAGCTATTAAAGTAGTGAACTTCATCAAGTCTCGGCCGCTTAATTCAAGAATTTTCGCACAACTGTGTGATGCAATGGATTCCGACTTCACATCGCTGCTTTACCACACCGAGGTTCGCTGGTTGTCAAAAGGAAAAGTTTTGAAGCGTGTTTGTTTGTCAACATTAGAGCCCCGTTTGAATCGTATTTGCTCTCGAAAGCAAGCCCACCCATCGCATTAGATATAAACACGTTGAAAAAACATTTTAAACAAAATTTTTTTGGACTTAAGGTGTGTCGCGTAACTTTTCAGATAGCCCAAGTGTGTCGCGAGTTAAAAAGTTTGCGGAACACTGCTGTACACAGTAACGAAAAAGGCACACGCAGAATGCTAGCCGATTCATCACAAGGCAACAGTGATTTACTTCGAAAATGTTGGAAAAAGACGATGCTCATAATATATGGTTTGCATTTGATTATCTCCGCCCTAGTGGGTGTACAGATAAAATGGCCCTTGTTCAACAACCCCCGTGTTTAGGGGATTCCACCAGAACATGTTTTCCAGTCGCCCTAAACTTTTAAACATTCAATAAGCTGACAAACAGCAAACCATCTAGCTGTCAATCAATTTAAGCTGCTAGAGGATGTCTGGTTCAGAATCGGAGGTGCCGTTGCTAGAATGGTTCAAATTAATTGGTAAATTCAAACGGCATTTGGCCATTAAAATCCAATCATCAAATAATTGATGAATGCTCGCGTTTTAGTCACAGTCTATTGATTTGTAATAAACTTTTATATCAAATCAGTGTGAGTTGTCATAAGTGAGTATTGATGAACAGATAACATGGCAGAAGTATTCGCTATTGGCGAATAGTATGCACTGCTATATAAAGGTGCTATTTCCTATGTGTCGAAATGTTGGCTACTGTAGCATCTGAACAATGATCAGCGTGGTGAGCCTTTTTCCCTATCCAAATTGATCCATTTATTTTTTGCGTAAATGTATCAGTATCCACGTGGGAAATGCCTGTTGGGAGCTCTATTGTTTCGAGCACGGTATCCAGCCCGATGGACAGATGCCGAGTGACACGACGATTAGAGGAAGTGATGAATCTTTAACACTTTTTTTAGTGAAACTGGAGGCTGAAAGCGTGTTTCACGTGCCTTATTCGTTGAGTTTAAGCCAACCGTAATTGATGAAATTAGTTCTTGTACCTACCGTCAGTTGTTCCGCCCCGAGCAAATGATCACAGGGAAGCAAGATGCGGCCATTAATTACGCCTGTTGTCGTTACACTGTTGGAAAAGAAGATCATTGAAATGTCCTGGATCGTGCCAGGAAGCTGTATGATAATTGTTCTGGTCTACAAGGCTTCCTGTTGTTACATTCGTTTGGTAGGGGCACCGGTTCCGGATTCACGTCCCTGCTCATGAGTGTGGATTATGGCAAGAAAGCGAAGCTGGAATTCGCCATCTACCCGGCCCCTTAGATCTCCACGGCCGTTGTAGAGCCCTAAAACGCTATTCTGAAAACCCAAACTACCCTGGAGCACTCTGACTGCGCTTTCATCGTGGAAAACGAGGCAACCTTAAAAATATGCAAGTTAGAGTCGTAAACGCGATCAATTTATTGTTTTGATGTGAATTTTTGAGAGTTTTGCATTTATAATGAAAACGTTGTCTTGGCATCGATCGGCTTACCTACACCAACTTGAACCGCATTATCGGCCAGATAGTCAGCTCAATCACCGCGTCTCTTCAATTTGATGGTGCCTTGAATGTTGATCGACATGAATTCTAGACAAACTTGATGCCATAAACTCACATCCATTTCCCTCTGGCCTCTTATGATCCCATCATCTTAGCTGAGAAGGCCTATCACGAACAACTTACGGTTGCAGAGATCACGAATTTATGCGTCGAGCCCGCTAATCAAGTGGTGAAGTGTAATCCTAGCAATCGCAAATACATGACCTGCTGTATACTATACTGCGGCGACGTTGTTCCCAAAGACGTCAATGCGACTATTGCAGCTATCAAGACCAAGAAAAGCATTCACTTTGTTGATTGGTATCCGATTGGCCTCAAGGTGGGAATCAACTGCCAGCCGCTAACAGTGCTTCCTGGGGGTGACCTTGCAAATTTCCAGCGTGCCGTCTGCATGTTGAGCAATACGACGAGCATTGCGAAGGCATGGGCTCGGTTGGATCACAAGTTTGATCTGATGTACGCGAAGAGGTCCTTCGGGCACTGGCACGTCGGTGAAGGCATGGAGGAAGGCGAGTTTTTTGAGTCTAGCTAGGACCTCTAAGACTTAAAAACGGAGTACGAAGACGTCGGTGTTGACAGTGCAGAGGACGAGGATATCGAAGGTTAATGAGAGTACTGAGCTTTAATTTAACTCTATTTAACACTAGAAAACGAGATTATTTTAAACGGTCCATGAAGGGTTAAAAAGTCAGAACATTTTATGTCGGGGAAAATGATTGGAGAACAATATACAATAAAAAGAATTATATAGGCATGGTCAAGGTTTTTATGTAGCTAGAGCCATTTTATAAAAAAACCTTTGAGATCGCGATTTGAACTTTAGAAGGGTGTCAGATAGACTTGCGCCAACAATCAAGTGTTTGCGGTATTTGGTGAGCTTGTAGCGACTTAAAATGTTTTGTTTATTTATTCCAGACGCATGACATCCATTGGACTTGCACCCCATTGGCTAACGCACACAACAGCGCATGCTGTGACCTCGGTCACTGGCACAAACAGCTGTGTGTGAAGATTCGCCTGCTGAGAAAACGATTTATCGCACTGGTTACAGTCGTGGGGCTTTAAACCTGGAAGACGTAAAACAAAACAACAACACCTACACGACCATGTAAAAACAACAATTCACGCGTCAGGTCAAGAAGGTGGATTACCACGGGTGGATGCAAACTCTCTCGCCTGCCGACTGGCACCGGAAGCAAGACGTCCGCTGGTATGGGCAGCCGGAAGATAAATTGCTCTGCTAGAAAATGCTTGAGTGGCGCACAATTTACGCTCTACGTCCTTTTCGACGATCATATCCACGTTCAAGCGACGTCGTTGTGCGAGGGCTGACAACTCCCCTGTGTTTGCACAGCGCGGTCTTATTTCGTCGGCCTAAAATATTCGTATCTTCGATCGATTGAAGCCGAAATACCATCTTTTCAAGAGGCCCCGATGAGTCGTAGAACGTCTTCGTGGCAGTTCAACTTTGTCATTGGCTCGGCTATTGGGGAGATTTTTTAGTGCGGGGCCTTTAGACAACCACCACCATTAAAAATAAATTATTTTGATTTTTTTTAGAATACTGTTCTTTTTAAAACATCGTCATCGATCTTTTTACGACATTTAGCAGAATACATCTGATTTAACTCATCAATTGCATGGATTTACCTTTGATCAAACGAAAATACTCGCAAAGACAGCTTCTAGTGATCAAAGGTAATCCATGAAATTGATTAGTCAAAACAGAGGTGTTGAAAGAATAGTTTTCTAAAAAAATTGAAATAATTTATTTTTAATGGTGGTCGTCTAAAGGCTCTGCACCAAAAATTCTCATCAATGGCCGAGCGAATGACAAAGTTGAACTGCCACGAAGACGTTCTACGACCCATTGGGGCCTCCTGGGAAAATGGACTTTCGGGCTTTAATCACTTGGAGATACTTATATTTAAGACTTACGAAATAAGACGGCGCTGTGCAAACACGGAGGAGTTGTCAGCTTTCATACAACAACGTCGCATGCACGTGGATATGATCGTCGACAAGGACGTAGAGCGTAAAATTTGCGCCAGTCAAGAATTCTCTAGCAGAGAAATTTATCTTCCGGCTGCCCATACCAGCAGACGTCTTGCTTCCGGTGCCAGCGGGCAGGCGATAGAGAGTTTGCATCCACCCGTGGTCATCCACCCTCTCCACCTGACGTGCGAATGGAGTGTATTTGGCAACAATCGATTTCTTCCGTGTTGACGACGCCTGAAGTTGCTGTTGGCTGTCGGTGCTGGTGAACCAACCCAGACGACTGAGCTAGTTGAGACCGGCTGAACCAGACCATGGATTCACCTTTGTGGCCAACGAGCCCAGGGAAACGCCAACCAATGGAATAACAGGACTGGAAATGACAGGCCGCAACATAACAGGAGGACGGGGAGGGCGGATGGGAGCGGTGATTTTCGCTGCAGCGTCCACAATGGCTGTTGAGGAACAGCGAGTGAAACGGTAGCGATGGGTTCCTGTTGAGGCTGTTGCTGAGCAATATTGACATGAAGGGTACATAAGCGATGAAATCAAGAGCCTTCAGGGCATGCAGTAAAGCAGGCGGTTGACGATCACCACTCTCAAGGGTGTTGAGAAGAAGATCCATATTTTCCAAATCGGAATTCCACATCTTACACAGCATTGCTTGCTTGAGGGTTGCTGGAATACGCATTATCCTCCGGGAGTTGTGGTGACGAAAGTGAAACGGCTGACCGACTCAGAGCTGCGTCA